>JANRMT010054433.1:29174-121792 GCA_026402145.1 Polypterus bichir lapradei
ATATATATATATATATATATATATATATATATATATATATATATTGTAATGGATCCCTGGGCATCAGCCAGCCCAAACCCAACACAAACACAGAATCACAGTCCTGGGTTCAAATAAAGGTTGTTTATTAATCAAGTTCCCTTCAAATATGGTACAAAAAGCAAAACCTACAAGTTTTCCTTTCCTTCCTAATAACTCTTTCACCACCGCACTGCCCTCCTCCAGTCAAGAGTTGCCTCTCTACCACCCAGCTCCGACTTGCCTGGATAAGGGAGTGTGATCCTTTTCATTACAGACCCAGGATTGCCCAATCGAAGTACTTCCGGGTCACACTGAAGTCTATCAATACAGTAGGCTTGATTCCCTGCAGCGCCCTCTTGCGGCACCCCTTGATCCCAGCAGGGCTGCTGTGCTGGACTACATTTCCCGGCATGCCCTGCTGACTTCCCACGGGGCACCGATAACCAAGGCTGCTGCCATCTAGCGTTCTTGGGGAATAAAAATCCCCCAGCGATATCTTCTCTGTCCATCCACCCTTTCTGGTCCTTCCTTCTGGGTTTTCTTCTGCCCATCCAGCCCATATAGATATATACTCATTTAAGGTACAACTTCAATACAATTTTGAATAATCAACACTATAATGGTTATGGTATTGCCAAATAATTTTAACAACAGCCTACAAAAAAGGAACGGCATGCTGTAAGTGAATAAAAAACAAAAAAAAAGAGATGTGACAGTCTGATCTATAATCTTTAACTAAGTAGTTTATTTACTTTAAGAAGTTGCGGTCAGATTCTCTTTTTTTTTCTTATGGTTTTAAACTATTATGTAATTGTTGTAAACCAAATGGAAATGCAGCATAGCATTTTTTTTTCATAACAAAGAAACACTGTAACAGAATTGAAGGGTTGTGCCAGGAAGAGAGTCCGTGTTTCAGGAAATTAGGGCACTCACATTCCGGCACTGGCAGACACTACTAACAAGAAGGAAGCTGTCCAAGTTATGGGAACATCAGGTTGCTGCCCCTTAAGACTGGGAGTATGGAAGTGGCTTAGTGAAACACACCAGTCTGGTAGTTATAAGATGGGCTGAAAGTTTCAGAGAATGTAAGTAATTTCTTTGAATATTTCAGAAGGTTTTGGATGAAGGACTTAGGTTAGATAGCATTTATAAATCAGGCAGTTTCTGACATGAAAAGCAAGTTTCCACTGGTGAAAGGGTGAAAAAATTTTACATAATGACTTCTAACTACAACCTGGGAGATTTTTATGTTCCATGTGCCAACTATAAGTTAGCACAAATTTTGCAAAAAATACATTTTTTATTGTGAGTTTTGCTCATTAACAAATTGCATATAATTAGTATGTTAAAATAGCATCCTGATTTTCAGCATCATCGTAACAAATATACCTAGTGTCACTTTGGCAGGCAACATGTTAAGTGTAATATCAATATTGTTAAAACAGTGTCATTCAATAATTCAAATCGATCGACATATTAAAGTCTGTATTGTAACTTTGGTTAGGTCTACTTTACAAAGCCGGTTACTGCTACTGGTCATACTATCAACAGCAACAAAATTCTCAGGCTCAACATTAAATAAATCTGAAATAATGAGTTTGAGATGTTTTAATGCAGTTTGCCCATCAGTAGTTACGAGTGAAATAGCAGAGTTTCAGTTGGCATACAGCTTAGAGAAATTGCTCCAAAATTCATTTCACACTCAAAACTCATTAAAATGAGACTGTGTGTTTTAAAGTTTTTTTTGGAGTGTACTGTAAACAATATTGCTACCTAAGGGTTACTCTATTGCTGAAATTGCTTTCTCCTTCCTTGGCCACTCTCTGTCACCACCCCAGTGCTCTCTCCTTGCAACTTCAAGCCTCTCATCCACATGCCCGCGCATTCACTCCTCTGGTTCTGCCACACGTGACTCATTTGTTACACCATGGTTAGTATCTGCACTCTCTTTGCCCAACTCTATAAGCAGTTTGAAACCAGGATCCTTCCTAAGGCTTGCCAGTGGTCATCTACAGTGAATTCAGAAAGTATTCAGACCCCTTTGCTTTATTTACTTTATCAAACAGGTTTGATTTTGTTGGGGCAAGTCGCAGACTAGTTGGACTGAGTATGTCATGCTAAGTTCATGAGGGCACTCCAGGGCTTCATCCGACTTGCTAAGATTATCTAAATGAAGTCTACAACTGAAAAAGTTTGGAAAAGTCATATAATGTGACAAGTCCAATATGTATATAAGTTTTGTTTGGATAGCTAGCTAGTCACCAGTCTAGTTAGCAAACAGTTGACGATACATATGGTAGAGTATTGATTAGAGTGCATATTAGTTAATCACTTGGGATTTCTCTTTGTCTCTCTTTTAAAGTAGAAATCCAACTGTGGGTTGAGAAAATACTTTTATGCTGTTTGTTCCCAAATGCATTTTTACATATTAACGCTTCATTTAAATCTAGTATGTGTAAAGTGATCAATCTGTCATTTGGGATTAGAACAGAGGTTCTCAAACTCAGTCCTGGGGGACCCCTGTGGCTGCAGGTTTTTGTTCCAACTAATTGGACTCCTGGGTTAATTAAGTGAACTGTTGTTTCCAAGATTCCCTGTTTTGGGAACAATATACAAATTAGAAAACTAAGTTTGGTAAAAAAAAAAAAAGTATTAAAATGTACTAAGCAGTTATATGTATTTTTTTTCTTTTTAACAGTATTTTCATCTTGATTGTCATTCTACTTTTCTAGGTGTTCTAATTGTTTAATTAATCCGTTATCTACTACTTTGTGGGGCTAACGCTAAAGTAGTTGCAGCCTTTCACGATTGAGTGTTGTTTCCTTGGGTTTCTGCTCTGCTTATTTTTAAATGTCATTTTTAAGATTCAATGAAGGAAGCAAACTGCACAGAGGAAGGGTGAAATATAATAAAAAGAGAGTTAAGCATTTCTAAGTTTCTTATAAATGTAAAAAGCATGCTGCTGTGCTTTTCTGAATGTAGAATAAAAGATAAATAATACCAGCTAATTAAATGAGATCAGTGCTATCAGGTGTTGTCACTGATTAGGAATCTGGTTGGAACAAAAACCTGCAGCCACAGTGGACCCCCAGGACCAAGTTTGAGAACCCCTGGATTAGAATGATGAAACTTATCAATATATAACAATTTCTTCTCCCTGTCTTTCAGACAGGAAAAAAAAAAGAAAAAAGAAAGTTTTTCACACTGTAAGGAGACTAGATAACGTGTTACATTATCATCTGGGGTAACATATTCACATTCTGTTCAGGTTTTAGGTTTCATATTTTTGTTTTGTTTTGTTCATCTATAGGGGCATATACAATAGAAGTAGACTCTTATCTTAATATTTTATTAAAGTAACACCTATGTTAATTATTTTTTTTGATACATTCTTATTGGTAACATCTGGAGCAAGGTGTCATAGTGAATTTGTCATAGTTAGTTTATGTCTCCAAATGTAACTTTTGTTTAAATTGCTGTATTTTCTTGGACCCATTTTTTTGTGAATGCAGAGTTTATGGGAGGGCTTTCAGAAGTGAAGACAAGGGTATGTGATGAGAAGTTTGTGGTGTTATAAATTTTAAATAAACTAGGGGATCTGCCCCCTGCTTGCTTTGCTCGCCATCCCCCTACGCATTAGTCATTTCCTGGATCTGCCACTTGCGATGAATTGAGCTGTGCTTTTGGATAAATACGAATGTGAACTCTGTCTTTGATATTTCCGTCTTTCGAAACTATTGTCGCTGACATTTCATCGCATATTGGTTTATTATATATGTCAGCGTGATCTTTCGGATTCATTTAGAAACCCAAGGAAACTTCTTTGTCCGTGTTTTTCAGATAAATTTTGTGTAAAGTGCAATACTTTTGGACGTATGAATTTGTATCCATTAATGGCTGCAGAATTTCTAATATGTCTGATCGTTTAACTGTTTCGATTCTATATTACTTCGCTTCCCCATGATCATAAATATAAACCTGACCGAATTGTGGTTTCTTTGAAATTAAACTTGTAGTAGGTTTAATTGTTGCGGGACCACCGATTTTCATAGCGTATGGCCCTGAATCATGCAAATCTACATTTTGAGCATTGAATGATGCAAAACAGATTATTGTAGATTCTGTTATTTTGCCTGTAGTGTTTGTGGATTTCACTTTCACCAAATAACAAATCTTTTTTCTTGGGATACGCCTCTTCATTAGAAAGAAACACAACTTTTTCCTGATGGCAAAATAAATTAGACGATCTACAAGTCTTAAACTTCAAAGCCAAACAATATCTACATACTTCTGTCATATCACCTATGTTCATATTTTTGATCTATTTCGCTGTCGTGTTATTTCACAGAGCAACCGTCTTGTGGGACTTGAATTTATGTCTCTGAAAATGTCTCTTCTCTCTGAAAAAGTCTCATCTCATCCCAAGATTTTTTTATATAATAGAGAGATAATTGAGTGCCCTGAAGTGTGCAGGCTCCAGGCAGATGCAGGTTACTTGTATTTGTGCACACATTGCTCCGAGGTTCATTGGGGTGCTTGGTTGGTTGTGTATTCACATACAAATGCGAGCAGGCCAGTCAAGTGCTTCAGTCACACCTCGGAGCAGGTGGAGGATTGCACTTGCAACCATTTGGTTCTATAAAAACTGCCTGGAAAATCTGTGGAAGAAGAAATAAAGAGAGAGAAAGAAAAGAAAACAAAAGAAAGACTGAAAGTAAAAGAAAGGATTACAAAGGCAGTAGGAAGCATGCGGTTGATAGGAGCCAGGCAGCAAGCAGAGAGCCCTGAGGAGGAACATACAGCTGACGCTCAAGGGGACTGAAGAGGGTCAGTTTGGCTGAGTGTCCTTCGGTAGCTGTAGTGACCCGTTGTTGAGGAGGGCTCCCTTGTGAGGCCGAGATGGAGAAGTGAAGCTTGGCCTGGCATCCTGCTGGGATCCTGTGAGGGCAGCAGAGACCCAAGCCCAATTGATAAAAGACTGGCTAGAGGAAATCTCCTCTGGTTGTAGAATCTCATATGGAGCAAGCAGAGCAGACATCAGATTTTAAGAAGGATGCACCATGGGTTGTGAGTGTTTTTTTTTAAATAGTGCTGTTTCCTGCCATGTGTTTTAACCAGGCTTTAATGGAAGTATTTATTTATTTGGACATGTTTAACCTCCACTTACACTTGATTGTTTGAAGCACTGCACTTTTGGACACTGCTGTAAATAAAAGCAATAAAACACTTTGCTGACTGTATGTGTCCTCATTTGCCCGGCTCATTCTCAGGTACATCATTGACAGTTCTGGGTCCAAGTGGCTGCCGGAAGCAATCTTGGAGTCTGGAGTCGACCTGGAATGTCACAGAGTATCACAATAGTAGGTCGTCTGATCACACTTAAACATATTCCATTTTTAGCTACTTTTTTGCCTTACTGTTTAGTGAAACTAGAAATGGAATGGAGGCATTTTCATACACACAAATAAGAAAAATGCAGAGAACTAATACAGAGCAATTTAAACTTTTGAATTAGTGTGTATTGTTTGAAAATAGGAAAAATGTATCAATAAAAATTTCTCTTTCATGGTAAAATATGGCAGAGTGGCAATGGTTGAGTTATTAAACTATAAAGCGATCCATAACATTGACCCCCTCTATGACTCTGAGCAAATCACTCAATACAAGAGGCAGCTAAATAAAGCAATGTTACTGCCAAAGCTGAAAGATCACCTTGTGCGGTAAATATTGTACCCTTAGAGCTAGTATTTATTATTTGCAAAATAAAAAAAAAAGTTAAATGGCATTCAGCCCTTTAAAAATCAATATTTGCAACCTTCCCACGGTGGATTCACTGTGCTGTTATAGACTGAGCCATAAAGCCATTAAGATGTTTTCTGACCTGTCGCTCCTTGCTCACCCTCAGTTCACTCTTTTTCCCTCTGGTGAATGGCTTTATTCAATCAAAGCTGAGACTTCCAGATTCCATAACAGTAATGAACCACAAGCAATGAGATGCATAAACATGACATGTTGTCTTTAAAAGGTTTCTATAAGTTTCTTTTCTGTAGAAGACGTCAATCTGAAATGCCCGTGATAAAAGGTTTAGGAGTAAACAGGTATTAAAAACTCTGATAGGTGATGCCAGAACATGATAACCTTCATACTCTCTCAGAATTAATTGTAGACTTTCTAGACTATATTAATAATAAAGATAACATTTATAGTGATAAGAATGCTGAAATGCTTATTTTTGTAATGGATGCACGGAGTCATTCCTACTGAAAAATTGATTGGCCAGTTCATCAGATTGGTTTGCTAAGATTCAGATTCAGCAGACTCTGTTCCACTTGTAAAAGGCATAATGCTGGGCTTATACCTAGGTGGGTTTCTAATTAGCTCCACAGCATGCATGCATGCATGCAACTGAGGCAATTTCAAATCTCCTGATCCAAATAAAATAGGTTTTTTTCTTTATAAAAAGCTAACACAAGCCCTACACTCTAATTAAGTGATAAAACTAGACTATCATCACTTGCCATCTTATTACACGGAACTAAAATTCCTGTTAATTCCAGAACCATTTATTAATTTTATTCTAACCTTCAATGTAATAGATTCAAAAACAGAGATGTTAGGTGACTTGGACCCTTGAATGCTGCTCCCACTTTCTCCCTTCAAATGACCCCTTGAGTTTAAATGGAAATACAGAACTTCTGCTAGCATGAAGGGAGCAGAGTTGTTACTGTAGGCATATAAAATGCAAGACATTCATTTACAGTATACAGATTAAAAGGGCAAAATGCTGAAAAGGTAAAATATAACATTTTAATGCCTGCTCAGTTCAATTCAATGTTGTACAGGGCCACAGCCTATCCAGGCACCACTGGGTGCAGGACAGGAAGCTTATACAGGGTGCAGGTCTATCACAGGACCCATTCACGTGCCTAGCCACATTGGGACAATTTATAAACACGCAGTTTGAGACGTGGGAGGAAAACCAGAGTACCATGAGAAAAAACAGGCAGCCATGAGGAATATTCCACATAATGATAGGGTATAGAATTCAAATCTAGGACACTAAATCTGTAAAGCAGGAGTAATAACCAGTGCACCCATCTGCATCAAAAAAACTCTAAAATGCAACAGGCAAAAAAAAAAAAAAAAAGAAAAAGAGGCAGGCCTGGCTATAATCAGATAAAACTGCATGCCAAAGGCAGAGCATTAGTAAAGAAGGAGATACTTTTGAAGCACAAGTACAAATTACAAAGTCTAAATCATATAAAAAATAAATGTTGGCTCATTGAGGGTGTGAAATACAATAAGATGTATGGATCCAGTCTGCATAATGTCAGCAATTAAGGCTAATCATAGACCTAAGGCTTGGGAGGCGTGGTTAGGGTGGTGTGTGTCAAAATGTGAGCTACTGACCCCATTAATCTTGGCTCAGAGACTGATCCAACTCACCTGCTAGGGATTCGCAGATGTGCCAAACGTAGAAAAGAATGAGAGCTGAACTTAACTTCAAAAAACCTGAAAGCTGAGCTGCCGTTCTCAAGATATGGCACTCACTCCGTCAGACTGGGCTAGAAATGCATTCCTAGTTAGATTTCTACTGAATGAGATCTTCTCTCCTCCAAGGATTAACGTTTATGTATATATTAACCAGAAAATATTGTAATATCTAAAAATAAACTGCTTCAACAAGTGGTTGCAGCAATCAAAAAAATCGGTTTATTGCTCTTCTGTGCTAACTGAGCAAACTCAAGCAATTGATTCTGAACCAAAACAAAACACGTGTCCACACCACTAAGTTCATTCTTCCTTCTACTTCCTTTTTTGGCATAAAGAACAATTTAACTAATCCCACCACCAGCATCCTCCACTTGAATGACAGATGGAGCTCCTCTATGCCCGGCCCACTGCACAGCACTCTGAGCAGCCCCATTTTGCATGCACCCTAGGCCACACTGGCTCATGGTAACTTGCCAGATCGTTACAATGTTATTTTATCTAATGGGCAGGTTTTTATCATTAAGCTCATGAAAAACCTTGAACATTTTGTTATTTAGTTCTGGAACTACCATCATTTGCTTGGTAATGCTTTAGAATAATTTTTCATTAATAAACCTTTACAAGACTTTAAACTTCAGCTTTGGTACTACATACAAATCTACAACTAATGAGTAAATTGATTGGTAAAGAGGTAAAGAAACCTTATATAGTATAATGTTTGTTAATGACTTATTCATACAAGTTATTATAAAATGTTACCATTTGTTCTTTCATTATGACAGGAAGAAAACTGTTCTCTAACAGCAGGCGTATGCTTTGAGTCTGTGGGGATTCTATTTACATAAGGGACTAAGGTGAGGGTTAAATTTTCGCTGTTTCCAAGTAACAGCTAGGAGGCAGGAGTCATGGCTAAGTCTGTGGTTGAATAAAAAAAGAACTAAAAAGAGTGTCCGGCTTGTAAAAAGAATAAATAAACAAAAGCCAGAGAAAAGCTCTGTACAACAAGAAGGTAGGCTTTAATCCATGCTAGTCACTAAGAACTTTATATTTAGGTCTGCTCTTGTGTCATCCCTTAAAGTAGGTGTGTTTCCCTCAGACACTTCTCTGTTTGCCTGGAAATATGAGTTTCTTTAGCTGATGAGCAGAGCTTGATAAAAAATAAACAAAATTGATAATGTCACATCTTAATTACAACTTTAAATAAACCTAATCGAGTATATATTTGTAATCCTTTTTAACTAGAATTTCCTCAAGACTGTAAAACTGGTTTGTGTTGCTAGCATTCCTCCCTTGGCTGAGGTACAAATTCACGTTTTATGTCTCTATTGTTCATTCTTGATTCTTTTATTTACATTGATTATGTGCATCATTGTTTATCTTTGATTTTCTTTATGTTATGTAAGCTGCTTTTCTTTTGTTCCATGTGTTTTGTGCGAGGCCCCTGCCAATCACCGCCAGGAACTGCAATCCTCCTATAAAACTGGAGGGTGTCCCACAGTTCCTGGCAGTTCACTGTAAATGCGCTCTGGAGTTGGTGAGTTGTTGTGTCTTTTGATGTAGTACTTGTTGCTTTGGTGACTTTCTGGATTTATGACCCTCTTGCTCTGTTTTATTTTTTTATCACTCTTTCTGCATATCATATCGGGACCGTGTTTTCTATGGATTGCCTTATTGTTTAGGCAACTCCTCTTTGGTTCTTGTTCTCCTTGAACCTTCATTCTTGCTGAAACCATGGTTGTGAAAGTAAATGATTTATTTTGTAAAGACTCTGTCTGGTCTTTTTTTATATCTAGCTGGGGTTTTTAATGGGATTTCCCCCTCTAACAGGCATTTTGTTAACTGGTCAGGACTTACATATTTGTTTAAATATACATTAAATATGTGTTATATTGATCACCAGGAGCAGAACAGGCACCTCAATGAATGAATTAATATCTTTATTGTCAGTTTACAAGTACAACAAAATTGGATACCATCCTATACCTATACCTACAGCTGTGTTTTGAAAGTTTGTGAACCCTTTAGAATTTACTGTATTTCTGCATAAATATGACCTAAAACATCATCAGATTTTCACTCAAGTCCTAAAAGTAGATAAAGAGAAACCAGTTAAACAAATGAGACAAAAATATTATACTTGGTCATTTATTTATTGAGGAAAATGATCGAATATTACATATTTGTGAGTGGCAAAAGTATGTGAACCTTTGCTTTCAGTATCTGGTGTGACCCCCCTTTGCAGCAATAACTGCAACTAAACATTTCCGGTAACTTTTGATCATTCCTGCACACCGGCTTGGAGGAATTTTAGCCCATTCCTCCGTACAGAACAGCTTCAACTCTGGGATGTTGGTGGGTTTCCTCACATTAACTGCTTGCTTCAGGTCCTTCCACAACATTTCAATTGGATTAAGGTCAGGACTTTGACTTGCCCATTCCAAAACATTAACTTTATTCTTCTTTAACCATTCTTTGGTAGAACGACTTGCGTGTTTAGGGTCGTTGTCTTGCTGCATGACCCACCTTCTCTTGATATTCAGGTCATGGACAGATGTCCTGACATTTTCCTTTAGAATTCTCTGATATAATTCAGAATTCATTGTTCCATCAATGAAGGCAAGCCGTCCTGGCCCAGATGCAGCAGATGAGTATGATGTAGCCAAGATGGACCCCATGAATCAACAGGAGAAAGCCAGGCAAAAAAAATATATGAAAAAATGGCAAAATTGTTGACACCCTGTATAAAAATCAGTTCAACTGGACATAATTCCCTTGGTTCTAGGTTAGCATTACAGACAGTAGTACCATTTGTTACACCAACTGTTTTCTTTTTCAATTTACTATCTTTCTTCTATTCTTATATTTAATCACTTTAATGTAAAATGTAAGGTTCCTCTACCACCATAGACCTCACTGTTGTGACTTGTTCCTGGTTGATGTTAAGGTATTATAGGCTTTAACCAGAATCTCATTGTTTTCTCTTTGTTTCTGAAATGTATTGTAATCTGCATTGCTATGTTTACAGGTTTACAGGCCATTACTGTCACGTGTACGGAGTACAGTGAAATTCTTACTTGAATGTGTTGTTAGGTAGTTCTGACCTATTTGTTTTGTAAAGCATTTTCAAAGGTGCTATGCAAAATAGGCTTTATTGGAGTGATCATGTTTCCAAGCAGAGTTGTGTGAAGCAACATATTCAGTCAAATTTGTTGAATTTCCACTGAGAAAGCTGCAGTAGTTAGAGCTACGTCTGCACAGCTCTAGGGACCAGGGTTTGGAATAAGTGTTTGGATGGATTTTTCAAAGGTATTGAACTTTTTTTCTTTTAAAGTTTACCTGGATGAGCTATTGTATTTAGAAAGCTTCACTATAACCTAACTAAATAAGCCTGAAAACAGAATGGTCCTTCTTTATTCTTCTTCTACTGCTCGGTCCCAACAATGCTCAAATTAGAATGACTGGCAACTTAAAATTTGGAACAGTGTGATTGAGGCAGACTTTGAAAGGACTATAGCTTTACCCTGGATTAGGAGGAGGAGGAGGTTGGGAGCCTGCACTGATACAGCGCGTTGCCGCACCCACCACACAACAAACCACCCGGATTGGGACCTGAGTGCAGCCGTACAATAGGTGACATCTCAGCACCATATTGTAAGATTTTTTTATGGTGACTGCCACCAACACCCTTGCAAGTTGGAGGACCTGCTTAAAAGTTAATGTCATACCCGTGACGGAGCAATTTCAGGTTAAGGGCCTTGCTCGAGGGCCCAGCGGAGTAGAGTCACTTCTGGCGTTTACGAGATTCAAACTGGCAAACTTCTGATTGCCGGCGCGGTTCCCTAGGCTCAGAGCCACCTTTATGCCCACCCTGGATTGTTTTTACTTTATACCTGATGCTGCTGGGATAGCTTCTGGCTGACAGTAGCTCTGTAATAAAAAACTGGGTTCAGAGAATGGACAGCTAGACAGGCCTTTTCATTGTAAGCACAGAGTTTTCTATACTGTAGTATTTACTCCAAATCCCCCAAGATATATGTGGTAGGTGAATTATTGAGAGTGTGTGCCCAGCAATGAACTGCCACCCTGTCCAGATTTCCACCCCGTCTTATGCCCAGCATTGCTGGAGTTGGTTCCAGTCCACCATGAGCATGAATTAGATCAACATGGAGTGAGTATGTAGTGTATGTATGAATGCACAGAACCTATATATGCAGGTAGGTGGATATGTTCCCTTTTATGCTTTTTTAATTATATTTTAATTTATTAGAATTAATAGAATGTGTGCTAATAAAAATAATAACCATTTCTCACTATTGCTACAAAAACACCTTAAAAATGTTGATTATGTCCACAATATTTTATTATTACTTTTCCGCACAAGTTTTTTAATAATGTTTCAATGGGCTACTGAGAAAAATTTTCAGAAACACTAGCAAGCCAATGCAGCTTGGCTTAGTTGTTCAGGCTGCCTGCCTCCTTCAGCATGCCTTTTTCCTTTTAAACATTACGCCGGTAAATGTCACACGGTTAACACCCACAATCCTTGATGTCATGTCCTTTCGGCACAAGTGGCATTCATCTTTCACAGTGAAAATGCAAATGTCATTGTGACTAGTTTGTGTGTCGGTGTCAAGCAAATCATGCAAGGTGCATTCTGTCCTCCATGCACGCCTGTTTGTTTCCATGGATTGCATTCCTGTTCCACTGGTATTTGTCTTGCACTGAAATGGTGCTTGTGAAATAAGATACCTTGAACTTTTCATGTTTGGTATTTCAGTCCTCCAAGGCAACAGCTGTGCAACATTTTTCTATATATAAAATGTCACAATGCATTCCGAATAATATTTAAATGTATTTATTTTTATAGTAAAGTTATGAACCCTCTCTGAATAGAGCTCCTCTAAACCATTGTTGGTTTTTGAAATAAAAATAAAAGCTTTTTAAAATTATTATTTTGCTTCAGTTTATTTATGTTTAAATGATTTTCTGAATTGAAGGGATCCAATAAAAAGAAATAAGTCACCAATCCGGAAAGTTGTACATGATTCAATAATATAAGAAAACCTAACCAATCTTACAAAGCTGAGAACATTTCTCCATTTTGAAGCAGATGTGTTGAGGCCTCTAGGGGGCTGATGAATCGCCTATAACTTGTTTGTTTAATATTGAAGTTTGTTGTTTCAGATGTTAAATCCAAAAACATCCATGTTTCTGTCACGCCCTAGGGAGCACAGCTTTGGAAATCCTTTGACATTTACCATACCAGTGGGGAATATGACATTAGCACTGGATAGAATTTGCTTACCTCAGCTGAATTCCTTTTTCTGCCTCAGTCGGAATGAAGATCCTGACACACACTGGACAGACCAGTGAGAAACACTGCAGCCATTTATGGAATCTTGTTTAGCAAATGGGTTGTTGGATTCCTCGAGTTATACACCCTAAAATATATTTAATTTAGAAGAAGGGCACATACTGAAAATGAATTCAAGAGTTTATTAATTATTTGGCTCATCGTGTGCTTGGTAAGAGGCATTTCATGAGTGCTGGGTGGATGTTTGATCCACTTGTGGTCTTTACACTTTTATGCAATAAATATCAGTGTTTTCCTATGGGTGTGCACATTTGCACTAATATGGTCTGATAGCTTGTAAAGAAACAGATAAGAGCTTAAGAGTCATTGTATTTTATCAAAATTGGAATGATGATTTCATCAAAAATTTAAGTACATTGGAAAACGGCCAAGTAGAATGCTTGATAGAACAAATTGTGACAATGCACACTGCATACAGCAGCTAGCAACTTACTAGCAAAGGCTTCTGGGTTCATTCAGTTCATACTCTAACACAGGGGTCCTCAATCACGGTCCTGGAGGGCCGCAGTGGCTGTAAGTTTTTGCTCCAACCCAATTGCTTAATAAGAAGTACTTATTGCTCCAGTAACACATGTGTTTCACTTTAGTGGTCTCGCTCGTTAAGATTTTGAACCCTAATTGCTTATTTTAGTCTTAAACAGCTGTATTCTTGGTTTTTAATTGCTCCAAATTACAAATGACAAGAGAGACCAGCAGTTCTCCATTTAGCTTGTTACCATTTACACCTCTGTGTGTGTTTATCAAACACTATTTGGTTTAATTAAATACTTAGAAGGAAAGTGAAGAGAAAAAAGTGAAGGACAGAGAATTATTCATCCATTTTAGCCTTCAAATCATTCGGATGATATCCTTAGAAAGGGGAATAAAATCTAGGATATGAAAAGGACCTGACATAGCATAGTTAAAGCAACTAACAAGCCATGAAATTAAATAATTGGCAAGAATTGCTTTCTAAATAACCAACTGGGCTAGAACAAAAACCTGCAGCCACTGCGGCCCTCCAGGACTGTGATTGAGGACCCCTGCTCTAACATGAAGCATTAGTCTGTGTTAATGTATGAAATATATTTATATTGTGATGATGAACACTATAACCTGAGTGCTGCTGTAACATCAAAAAAAAGTTAGACTTACTCAGATATGGGGATGGATATTTGAGGAGTAAACCGCAAGACAATGATTATATTTTATGTTATGTACATTAAAGAACCATCAGCAACAAATCAAATTACTAAAATATTGAACAATTATTATAAAAATAAAAGTGAAAAAATCAGACTCTGCAGCTGTATGAATAAAAAAGTACCACTTCTGGTTAGTGGAAATAGCTCAAAAGTTGATAGGAATCTATGTTTTGTACCTAATACTTGTATGCAAAATTTGGTTGACCTAACTGAAAACATACTCAAGTTATTGTGTTTTCATACACACACACACACACACACAGACATAATTCCAAAAATGGTATTTTCGGATTAAGGGAAGTCAAAAACGTCAAGATTCTTCAAAATCTCTAAAACTAATTTTTGCATGATTCCAATACTTTCCCTATATGTCGTATACGAGAAAGTAAAAAAGGTTACTGTCTAAAAAGAATATAAGGACATAGGAAACTTGACAAACAGGAGGAGACCATTGTACGTTGTAAAAGAATCAGACTCAACACGTGAAAAAAGGTTTGGGGCAGCCACCCATATATTGTCCCTGGCTGCAATTGGGTATTTAAGGTAAGCAATGTTGCTTCATTGAGTTCTCAGATTGAACTGACTGAATAGTGAGATGATGGCAGTTTTAAAGGCCAAAACCGGAACTGACATCATCTGTGGCACCGGAACCAAAAGTGATACCATTTGTGGTTTTCCCGTATCTGGCCTACAGAGATAACAGAAGTAGGATTAGTGCACCCTGCCACCCCTTGGCCTGGCGGGTAATTACCTCCACTTGGTCATCTCATCTTCCTCCGAATCGCACATGTGTGACATGATTCAGTCCATCAAGCTCGTTAGTTAAGTTCTGCCAATATCTCATCCAGTTACTTTTTAAAGGTTGTCAAGGTTTCTACTTCATGTAGAATTAAAAGTCGTAATATAAGAGAGGGATGATCAAAGAGAAAATACAAACTATAAAATAAAAGAGAAGACAAAGCAAAACCTAGCAAACTGCCCAGCCCTAGAAATACAGAAATCTGATTATCAGGGAGGGTGGTTATTTAAGCGAACACTAGATACAATATCAATATTTTTCTTTAACTGCCATCATTCTATAGCCATACTTTCTCTCTGCTAGTTGAGCACATGCTTCAACTCACCCACTTAGGCTTTACACTACTCCCAAGGGATACTGCCTAAGCAACAGAGATTTATATGGTTGGCTGAAGTATCCCTGAAAACATGAGGTCCAATTCCTAATAAAATAATCAGAAACCATTGGTAGCATTGGAGACCCTCTGCTGCCACCTAAACCTGGGGGAATTCACCTTGCCTTTTGTCAGTACCTTCTCATTTATTCTTTATTTCAGAGCCCAGAGAAATATAACTTGTAGAGTATCTTTCAAATGTGAAATAAGGCCTCCTGAAAGCTGGATGCCCTATCCAGTTACCAAGTTTACTTTCTCAATTAAACCAGGCCCTGCTTCACCCCTGTTTTCCTTCTGTTTCTGCAATCCTTTGCTAACTGTGAATACCATTAGAATAGGAACATTCAGGCAGTATTTGGCTGATCTAATAAAACCTTTTATTAATAACAAAAATGTCTTCATTTGTATTGCCATATGAGGAAGTTTCTATACCTACTACATTCCACATTAAGACATATTTAATTGGTATTCTCTTTTAGGATTTCAGTTTTACAGCTGAGTATTCATATAAATATTTAAATTTCAATCATTATTGAAAGATAATGCTTAACATGTGACATTCCACAAAAGTAAAGATTCTTAGAATTCTATTGAGGAACAATATGCAAATATATTTTTCTTATCAATATAAAAATACATGGAACAGTTCAATTCAATTTAACTTACACCTTGTGTAGCACTTTCACTGATTGCAGATTCAGAGTGCTCACACATATCTAGGGGTAAATCCACTAGAAATATATTTTTCAACATTTCAGCATTTTTGTACCTAAATTATGTTAGACACACAGTAACAGAGCACTTGATCTTAACGATTAACATAAGAAAATCATACAAAAATAAAGATTATTAAGATGTCACTAGTTCAAGATAAAGAAAAGTGACAAAACACTTCAGTTAAAATACTTTCTAGAGAAAATAATTCTTTGTATGTAGAGAAAATGTAATGCAATGCATTTCTATCTAGTTTTCTTAGTAAATAATGAGTCATCATAACAGGAAATTAACATGGTGGTTATTTAAAATATACTCATATTTACTAATAGAGACTGTCTAGTGAAGAATTTCATTATACCTCCAGGGCAAATAAAAAATATATACATACATACCTAAATTAAAGTGCATAAGCTCAGAAAAGAATCAGAAAGTGTAGCTACTGAAACCAATAAACTGTTCATAAATAAGATCAGAATGTTTTTATCAAAGGCTTTACTAACAGCACAATTTAATAGTGCTTTGAAAATAAAACATTGTTGGAATTATTAATAGTGCTTTGAAAATAAAACATTGTTGGAATTAAAGGATGCACTCTACAAATAATGTTTAATTGTTTAGATTAGAGCTCACAGTTCTATTTAATATATATAATAAATGTCTTATTTTATGTTACACATCAACTGATTGTTTTTCTTTACAAAATGTGACTTAAGCCATGACTTCTATTCATTGGGTAGGTCATATTTTACGACCACAGCTGCTGAATTTGTCACCGGCATACAGCTGCTGAGTTTGTCACCCAGTTCTAGCCCCAACGGCATGCTGGGCATGTCAAATTTAGTGACTGCTGCTGAACCTACCAACACAGTCGTGCTCACCCCTTTTGTGACAGCCAATAACATGCTGCTTGACGGAGTTGATGCTGTATGAAGCATTAACTAGTATGACAAGTTACCTGCAAACTCTGCCCTTTTTTATTTTTATATTCTGTTATTGCATGTAAAACAAGAGACATCAGACAGACGAGTTTCTCCTCTGTTTGCAATTTCCAAAGCCCACATACTCTTTATTCCTCGTCACTGTATTACATGAATTATTCTTCTGGATGAGCATTCATTGGTTATTCTCATGCACACAGAGCCCACCCCTACAACTAAAACCAGTTCAAGCCAGTCATGGACTAGGAGTGAGTTTCTGGTACTATCACATTATGCGTCTGACACCGACTCACTAAGATCATGTAAATGAAAGCTACAGCTGAAAATTGCTGATAAAGTGATGTAAAGTGACATGGCCTTTAGACATTAAGATGAGACTACAACACTAAACAGACTGATTTAATTACAAAAATCATACCTGAGCAAGAAAATTTGAGCATTATTGCTGACTATTCAATTGAATTCCATTCAATTTCAATTTGGATTGTCTTAAAGGATCCGTTTGGTGTTTGTCAAGTCAAATTAATTTCTTTACAATCATAAACATATTAATTTGTTGCATAAAACTGTGTCCTAAAGTGAAGAGCTTGTTTTTTTTTTATAAATTTTAGAAACTCCTTGTAAGTTCTTGTAGCTTACAATGGGGCTAATGGATACATGGGTCTATAGGTTAAGAAAAAGCCTTAAAACTTGCTGAATACATCAATTTTTCAGCCAAAAATGTGATATTGAGTATTGATTTGCATCTACAGATTGCACACATATTACAAAACATGGTATCCATGTTGTTTAAGAAGGAAAAAAAAGCTTAAAGCAAAACATTATCATAGCATTCAGCCATTTTAAAAGGTAATAGTTTGCTTTGCTTTGCAGCTCGTCGTCTTCTTCAGAGTCATTTTTCATGACTGGGGTGTGGATTCAACGCAGTAAGTCATAAATAAATGCTGCTATTAATACTGAATATTGTTGTCCTGATGTGAATTGCCGTCTGTGTTTTGTAGACAACTCGGCAATAATAACTGAAAAAGTCTCACTTACTGTACATTCACTTATATTCTTTCACTATATGGAAACTAATTTCAATACTTAAGCAGCGACTTCCACTATGCAGTGACATGCGCTCCTGCCTCACTCCACTCACCCAGGATAAGAGACTACTCTGTCCCCCGGCACCTCATTAGCTGCTACACATCAGGAGCACAATCTCAGTCACCATTTTTCTACCAAAAATAAAAAAGTACTAGTGATCTGTCATGTGAGGCGCAGTTAATGGAGCCTCCAAACAAGGTGATAGTACACAGACTCAGCAAGACTTTTGTGTCTGCGGTCAGCCTCTTCACTCCCCCAGTCCTTGGTGCTGTTGTTGCTGATGCCACTTTTGGAGCTTCTTACATACCAGCTTCTTAAGGTGGCGCAGAGCTGTCATTACTGCCTCACAACTCCAGCGTCTGCATGAGTTTTACATGTTCTCCCCAAGTAT
Organism: Polypterus bichir lapradei; assembly: GCA_026402145.1. Classification (NCBI taxonomy): domain Eukaryota; kingdom Metazoa; phylum Chordata; class Cladistia; order Polypteriformes; family Polypteridae; genus Polypterus; species Polypterus bichir. The sequence goes on from JANRMT010054433.1 coordinate 47,555, forward strand.
TTACGGATTGATTGTTATTTGTACAAAGTACAATGAAACTTTTATGTGCTGTTTACACTATGCTGCTGCTCAGCATGAATTTAGCTCTGTAGGCTATATAAAATAACAACACAGAATTTAATAAATGAAAAGTAAGCATAGTTTAGGAAAAATAATCATATTATGCAAACGCACATCTCTCTGTTATTACAAGCTGTAGAAAAAAATAACTGTTGAAAAAATAAAATAGCAGAAGCAAAAATAGGACAATAGGACAATGGTGCTGGGTGCTTGCCAGGTTGCCATAACTTCACCCACGAGGGAGGCTGTGAAAAGACAAGCAAAAAGGAAATGTATTCTTACCTCAAGACAAATAGATACAAGAATCCATGATAAAGTAATTATTGCTACTTTAATTCCATTATCATATGGATGCCTCATACAGGCATATTTTCTCAAATCTAAACCTTTGCTGCTTCAAAGTTTCCACATTCTGTAAGTTTTAAAGTTTGTATATTTACTTGTGGACCCTTATATCCATTTGTCCATTTGTAATCTGCACAAACAGACAAGGAATTTTTAAAATTTATAAAAACAAAGCTTAGTTTCAGAATATAATTTTATGTGGCAAATTAATATATATAGCAGGAGACCTTTTATACCTTTTTATATATTTTTTTCTTAATTAATTATAATGTTTCTTATTGTTATTCAGTAAAACTATGTATAATCTGTTTTTTCTGTGTATACTATTTGTGCTGAATGAATGTAATGCAATGATTACACTGATATATTTCTATAAAGATTCCTGTCTCTTTTAATGGTTAGTGTGTTGATTGCTACAGATTGAAATGCTCTTTTAGTTGTGTTTAGCGCCTTCTGCTTGACAGCATCCTTTAAAGGTTGTAGTTATCCTTATTCTTCATATATTATTACTTTTGTCCTAATTGTATAGACAGTTTAATAATAGTTGGTGTCCTGCTCCATTTTCTGTTGTGTCAGTTTCCCAGTAGGACTCCCGTGATTATATAAATTGAATGGTTTTTCTAATTAGTTGCAAATTGTATATACCATGATTCTGAAAAAATAACTTTGACTTAAAAAAATACAAAACTTATCCTTTAAGATGGAGGTCTGGTTTTTCAGCAGGGATCAAAAACACAGCAGAGAAAAATCATGCCTTCCATAACACTTGCTTATTAAGCAAACTTTACCTGTTGAGACTTTATGGCTTTATTGCTCAGTTTTACTAACATTAACATTTCAAAATCAAGCCAGCAGATTAAAAACACACTTATTGTAAAATGCATGAAGCATTGTTGTCATGTAAGAATTCAAGTTAAGGATTCTCACATGACAGAGTTTGCACAGTTAAGGATCAGTTAAAAAGCTTTGAAGTCACACAGGTATTATATGGACATTAATCTTTGGTAGTATGATACTTCTTTAAGGATTGCCATCCATGGCAGGTATGAATATCCACCATTTCTTCAAACTCTTTGTTAATGCTAATATTGTGTCATTATTACATGCAACTGCGGGCATCACTTGACTGTATTCAAGCAGATATCATCTGTAGCTGACAAGACCAAAACATTTTTTAAAATCACATTCAAAAACACCCTGACAGGCTTATGTTTAAAAAATTACTAATTACTGCTTTCTAGGGCAAGACCACTGATCTTCTTTTCCTATCTTGACAAATATCTGCTTACTTCAACACATTCTTTCAGTCCTTGTGTTGTTAATCATTACTGATAATAGTTGTTTACTTCTTTGTCATTTTTATACAATTCATGCAAACTTCTTCCAAAAACTTTAAATGCACTTTAGTTGCTGTTCTAGAGACCAAGACCACTGATCTTCTTTTCCTATCTTAACAAATATTTGCTTATTTCATCACATTCTTAAAGTCCTTATGTTGTTAATCAGTACTGATAATAATTGTTTACTTCTTTGTCATTTTTTTCTACAATTCCTGCATACTGCTTCCAAAAACTCTTGCTCAGTACAGAGCTATAGAATATAAAAGTGTACCATAAAGATCAGTTGAAATGCAAAGCTAGAACTGGAGCAGTACACTGATATGTGAGAAAGAGCAGAGTGAACATCATCTCTAAACTGGTTTGCTGCATTTGAGTGTAAGCAGGTGCTTGAGTGTGGCCTGCACAGGCCTGCTTCTTACATTGTGTATATTCCTGCCAATATATCTGCAACCATTAGCATCAATGAAAAATCCAGAACTCTACTGGATTTTAAGCAGCAGAAAAACATCTGTAAGAAATTTAGATTGTCCACTGCCAACACTATGTGAGTAAGTTGGTTTCAAAATGGATGGCTGGACTTGTAAAAGTTAGCCAAGGTGTGATAATCTTAATGCTGTAACTATATTCTGCATAATCATGCCCTATGTTATCTAATCGAAAGTATTTTTCTTCTCTTAAAACTTGGAATACGTGGAATGCATTGCCAAGTAGGTGTGGTAGACAGTAGGACTTTAGGGACAAATCAAATCTCGACTTGATATTATTTTAGAGAAACTAGGCAGACAGGATTGATGAGCTTTGTTGTGCCGAATTGCCTCTTCTATTCATAAATGTTCTCATGTTCTAATATTAAATGCAATTCTATAATAAATGGTTCTGTTTCAATATCTAACTTTATTGGTTGGACAGTATCCACTGCACCCCGTGTAAGTTTAGATGCCTTACAGCTTTTAATGTATGAGAGTTACAGGACAGCGGAGTAAGAATCAATATCGACTAAGATTAAAAGAGTGAATAACTAGTGCTCCTGCTGTACAACTCAAGGAAGCTAGAATCAAATCCCAGTCTGGACACCACCTAACTCTCTGGGACTTTGTGACTTCTATCTAAGTACTCCTGTTTTCTTACCACATCCCCAAAAGATGTGTGCATCGAGTTAATTGATGGACGTGAATGACGGCGCCCAACAATGGATTGACATCTGTTCAAAGTTGGTTCCTGCTTGTGTTACGAGTGCAGACCCCAAATAGACCCCAAAATCTGAAATTAAATTAAGTGGGGTCAAAGATAATGAGTTATTTAACTAAACTGTTGGCCTACTTTATTCAACTGCTAGTCCCTGTATATTTAATGCAGCTGCCAAATCAGTTCTGTTTGCTGCAGCAGGTGTGATGAATATTCAAAAAGAATAAAATCATTAACCAGATATTTCCTTTCACAAAACACTACAATAAAATGAATTATTTAAATAAGAACAAAATATGAATAAAGGTAAATGTTTTTATAGCAATTTGTAACTAGAAGTGTATTGCTGAATCAGTCTCAGCTATACGTCAGGGAATACCTTACAACTGGCATATAGGTTTGGGTTGGCAAACTGGGGTTATATTATGGCTTTGCGTAGCTCATTGGTGTCCAGCTCCAGTCCTGGTGGGCCTCAGTGGCTGCAGGTTTTCATTCTAACCATCTTCTTAATCAGTGAGCCGGTTTTACTGCTGGTTAACTTTTTTGCCTTAGTTTTAACTCAGACCCCTTAGTTGTTTCTTTTTCCTTAATGAGCAGCCAAACAATAATGAGACACAAAACAAGCCGCCACATGATAAGCTAACCTGAAAATGAAGAAAGGTGAAGGTCTTGGTCATGTTGGTCTGCACAGGTCACCAAAACATCTTGATGGTGGTCTTATAAAAATCAGAAAATCAACAGTCTGCTGTGGTAGAATGAGAGCAGCAACAAGTCACGATATTCAATAACAGCTTTAATTAACAGCAAGAATCGGCTTCTCATTAAGAAACTGGTGGGAGTGAAATTGGCTGGAGTTTGACGTTCCAGTTTTCGCTGGTCATCTGTTGGCTCATTTCACATCTCATTTCTGTTTAGCTGCCATTTAATGAAGTAATGAATCAGTTCAGAGGACTGAATCCTTAAAAACATGGCTATTAAAATGAAGGGAAAAGGAATTAATTAGCAGTGAAAACTCCTCACTGATTAGGAAAAGGGATAGAATGAAAACCTGCTACCACTGTGGCCCATCAGGACTGGAGTTGGACAGCCCTGGTCTAGCTGGTAAACCTAATTCTCCAAAGCTCATTTCCATTGTTTGAAAATATAAAGCTAAGGCAAAATGGTAGCATTGTTTAATCTCTTCTCTCTTTATCATTTTCCCTTTTGTTTTGTTATTGTTTGGTATAATAGGGAGATGCAGAGGCACCTAGAAATTTGTGGGTGCTTGTAGGATTGATGAGACATATTCAAATTAATAGCCTGATCTTCAATGATTGCAAAGTCCATTTCAATGCTGTACTCATTGATTTCAGATTTATTTATGTCCCTCAGCTTCATGTAGTCACTCTCCTACTTATTCTCCTGAGCACACTTTATAAATGTCACTATATTTGGAAGACCAATAGAAGATACAACAGACAGGATGTTTTTTGAGGACTTGCAAAATAACCTTTTTATTTATAATTATTTTTTTCTGAGGGCGGTGCAGTGGTAGCATTGCTGCCTCGCAGTAAGGAGACCTGGGTTCGCTTCCTGGGTCCTCCCATGTGGAGTTTGCATGTTCTCCCTGTGTCTGCATGGGTTTCCTCCATGTGCTCCGGTTTCCCCTTGCAGTCCAAAAATATGCAGGTTAGGTGCATTGGTGATCCTAAATTGTCCTCGGGGTGTGTGTGCTGGGATTGGCTCCAGCAGATCCCTGTGTTAGGATATAGTGGGTTGGATGATGACTGACTGACTAGTTTCTTCTGAAGAGGAATTTCCAGCAACATCAATTAACAGAATGAGAGGAAGACACTTCTTTTATGTAATTTTTAAAATCCTACATGGCAACACAAACATGAGAATCCAGTCTCATTTTCCTGTGTGAGAAGGGGCTCTGTTAGAATCTGTCAAATAGTGCATGGAGTTGTTCCCTTCTGCTAAAAGTAGTGGTCTTTGGCACATTGCTGCTCTGTGGTTCTAGACCTTTAATACCTTTCTGGAGGCATATGACTAGGAAGGATAGTCTCTTTTTAGGTATATCCTTTGGGGTGTAGGATGGCTTACAGGAATATTTGTGAGTTCCTGGTATTGTCTAGATTGACATCCATCTGAATTCTTCCTTAGAGCAAAGCAGAAATGGCTATGAGGAATCTATAGTTCTCATACCTCTCTTCAGTGGTTTCCCATTCTCTCGGTTCATTTCACACCATGACAGAGGGCAAACAGTGATAATTTATTATGAAAGGGCTTCTGACAAGAAGTTGCCTGGAGCAAGATCACTACCAGCAGCTGGTATAGGGTTAGATACATTCTCTCAACAGATTCTTCAGAGTAGAGGGAGTATCACATTGTCTGTAGGGGATGTTCTGCATGTACTATGAATGACCTATTAGAGAAGTGTGCATTTTGTAGCAGCTGCATACTTCCTGAAAATTAGTTTTTTTCTATCATGAAACCCAGTTCTAGTCCCTCACAGGCTTAAAAATGGGTGTCAAATGACAAATCAGTGAAACATTAGAGTGAAAATAGCACTTAGTTTAAATTGTGGTGCTCACTTAACCAGCTGTGAGGGCAGCACATCATCATCATCATCAAACAAGAGCTTTTGGTACAAGAGGAAAATGAGCAGGTGGCTGAGGCCTGGGCTCTACAGCTGTACCTAGGTGACTTGTTTGGGAAAAAAAGTCCAAATACAGGATGGCACAAAGATTTCCAATAAGACAGCACAGATGTAAAATTACTGCAATAAAAATTTACAAAAAACGAGTCCAATAAATAATACAACTTCAAACCACCCCTTCTTCTCACTCTTTCCCTTTGCAACTCTGTAAATATTCCAGCATGTTACTGACTATTGGAAAAGATTTGGATCTGATCTTCACACGTGATCCTGTTTACTAGGTTATTTATGCATATTTATATTTCAACAGAGCCTTCAAACAACGTAGATCAAGATTAATATCTGTGCATTTGTGAAAGTGAAATCTATGTAAAAAAATCACAAGTTTTTCTTTAGAACCATTTAGAACATAAATTGCAGATATGTACTTATTTTTGTTTATGGTGGACCAAAAGAAAATAAAAAGTTTAAAAAAGGAAAGGATACCATGCAGCTGATCAAGCTCATCTGGTTAGCTAATAGCTAAGTTGTTCCAGTATCTCATTCAGACACTTTTTTAAAAGCCATCAAAGGTTCCATTTCAACTACACTATATAACTTAGTAGTCTGCTGCAGATTCCAATGAGTCTTTCTTTGAAAAAGTCCTTCCTGACCTCAGTTTCTCTTTCCCTAACCTCTCTTTATTTCCACCATTTTTCTCAAGAATGTCAGTACCTTACAGAATTATGAAGACACGAGTTAGGCCTTCACACAGTCTTCTCTGTTTCAGACTAAAGAGGTTTTATTGTCTGTGCCTGTCAGACTAGAACATACCCTTTAATTGTAGGGTACATTTAGTTGCTGTCTGCAGCACAGCTCCTAGATCTGCCATGTCTTTTGCATTTGAGCAGAACTGCACAAAATAATCCAGATGGAGCCTCACTAGTGCATCATAAAGTGTGAGCATAAGCTCCCTTGATGTTATTTCCCATATAAGCTACACGGAGTAAGCCATGATTTTGTACTGGCAGTCCCAGAAGGGCAATAGGCAAGGGAGCCTAAGGAAAAAGAGACAGAGAGAGAGAAAGAGTTATAGCCAAGGGAGATGTTCCTCTAGGCTACAATAAGACGAACCGGCAAACGCTGGGTATGCCAGAGACATTTACAAAGACTTCAAGGACATCTTAAGAGGATAGGCAAGACCGCCTTTATTCTCAGATGCAAGTACACAAGAAGAAAGGAGAAACCAATCCTTAAAGCAGAGAGATGTGCCATGGAAACCTATCCAAAAAGCAAGAACGACCTGTTGATTGCCAGAGGGTATTCTGTCCAAAGTAAGAATTTGATGTGGTATGTCAGTAAACTGACTAGATTTCTGGATTGACCAGGAGAAGAAATGAGTAACAGAAAAGGCACAAGACAAGGAGATGAAAGACATGAGTGTCAAAGACAAAATAAAAAATAAAAAATTTTGGTCAAAAGTAAAAGGTAAAAAACTCAGAACCAGGGAAAAATACTGAAGACATTTAGAAAGAGAAATATGTTTTTGTATCCACAATTTGATTGTGGAAGTCATTTTTTAGATTACCTTTAATCCTGTCGCCTTATTATTTAAAAGGTCATAACCTCTGATGACACGCCCCTAGCAACACGTGAAGTGGTCCTGATGGCAGGAACAAAATATAGCGATGAAAAGAAAAAAATGGTGAAATAACACAGTCCTAAAAATTATATACAGTAAGATTTAATGTGGCTGAAATTTCTAAAAATAAATGTCTCAATAATAAGTATGAGCCTTGAAAAACTCTAAACTAAATGTTTAATTTTGGAAACTCAAAAATAAAAACAAACCAACACCCTAATAAGACCATAATATCATTTTAATGAGCAGCTAAAATTATTTTTTATATGTCTTGGCCATTAAGTGCTACAAAAACAACTAAGAATTAATAAAGGCAGAAGTAAGTTGTAATCTGAAAATACAAAATCATTAAAAAATTTGAAAAATCCAAAATAAAGCAAAAAACACAAACCTGAACAGCAATCACAAAGGGAGCCGAACAACATAAACAGTGGAAAAAACTGATGCCTTGGCAACCTGCCTGAGGCCTGTTCAGCTCTTAAGTAATAATAATAATAATACATTTTATTTATATAGCATAGAGTATCAGAAAGAAAGAGCAGATATATGTCACATTGGATAGAAATGTTTCCTGAATAGAACACTAAAACAGATACTTACAGGATATATAAAGGCATCAAATAGAATAAAAGACAATAAACCCCAGTAAAATGCTAAATTCAATTCTAAAAGAAAAGCCTAGAAGATAACATCATTTGTGATATAACAGACACACAAATTATCCTGAGCATCTGGACCGAGAGGAAGACTGAAAAAGACTGGAAAGATAAATAGGCTTCTGGTTGCTGGAGAGCCCACTGATAGACTCATCAAAACATGGAAAATAAGAAATACAAGAAAAGTGACAGCAAGAAAATTTTTTTTACAAAAAACTAGACAACTTAATCAAATAGAATTACATAAATTAAAGAGGTAGTTAAACAGAGTTCAGTAAGAAAAATTAACAAAATGATTTAGAAAAAAATAAACAATTATTTGAAAAGAGAACAAAAGTCAGGGACATCAGGAAGTTTTTTGATTCTCTTCTGTTTGCTTTATTATTTATGCTCTCCATTTTGTTTATCCCTGCACGGTGTGGTTTGTATGTTTTAGGCATCACTGGCATTACTATGCGTTAGGGAGGATGTCATAAGTGTGCCTCTCCTGTATTGTATGTTTATATATACAGCATGTATATACCAAATATTTATATATGTTTAGTAGTAGAAGGGTGCACCCTCATGTCATCCTTGAAATTCAGAAAACACGCCAAGGAAGCAGAGTCATAAAGAGGACCTGACTTAACTATTAAAATAAGAAACAAGGCAAGATATACACATACTGTAAGGTATGAGGTAAAGAAAATCCTGCTGCCTATCTCTACAGGTGTTGAACCCCTGTCTGTCTATGGTATGGCTTGATTACCTAAAATGTGTCAGAGATCAGCTTGCATAAAAAATAACATTGTGTTGCAACATTATATATTTTTATAGTCACAGGGAAAGTGAAACATGTGGAGGTACCTAGCAAGCCCTCACTCTATGCCTCATCTGCCTAATAATAATACTAATAATAATAACAATAATAATAATAATAATAATAATAATAATAATAATAATGTACATTATATTTAAATAGCACAGCTTCCATGTTCAGAGTGCCTAACCTGAAGGATGGTCCTATGAAATGAACTTCATCTGTCTTCCTCACCCCTTTAGGTCTGTGAAGTTAGAGCCAGCCCACACTCTAATACGATCCAAGGAACAAACAGCATATATCAAAAATATCAGAACAAAACTTAGAAGGCAGAAAGAAAAACAAAATTTAAAGTAAACAGTAAGGATAAGACAAGCAGAAAAAACAAACAAAAAAGCTGTAACCTTATGGAACACTTCACGAAAAATGTCACCTAGAAAGCATTTAGCAGTTTGAAGAAGTAATAATCCCGTGCTGCAGATCTCCCCTCCTAATCACTGATGTCTGCAACCACATGCAATGAGCACAGCCAATCTTACATGCACACACTCTCACAGAGCACATATAAAAAAACTCCTAGTAGGCTGATGCCAACTATTACCACTTTGACATTGCATAGATATGGAAGGCAGCAGACAAACACAACAGGTATAGCAAGTAACAAAAATAAATATGTGAATAAAGCAGTCAGCAACAACAACAACATTTATTTATATGGCACATTTTCATACAAAAAATGTAGCTCAAAGTGCTTTACAAAATGAAGAATAGAAAAATAAAAGACACAGTAAAAAATAAAATAAGAATACATTAATTAACATAGAATAAGTAAGGTCCGATGGCCAGGGTAGACAGAAAAAACAAAAAAAAAAACTCCAGATGGCTGGAGAAAAAAAAATAAAATCTGCAGGGACTCCAGCCCATGAGACCACCCAGTCCCCTCTGGGCAATCTACCTAACATAAATGAAACAGTCCTCTTTGTATTTAGGGTTCTCACGGAAGGATTTGATGATGATGGTCACGTAGACTTCTGGCTTTCAGTCCATCAATGTTGGAGCATCATGATGCTTTGAGTAGGTGGTGGTGGCGCAGGCCGCCACCACAAAGAAACTGGAAAAAGAAACAGAAGAGAGAGTAGGGGTCAGTACGAATTTTAGAGCCACCATGAATAGTTATTATGATGAATTGAACATACAGAGTATCAGGATTAAGATAAAGTGAAGTTATGAGGCCATGTTAAAGTAATGTGTTTTCAGCAGAGTTTTAAAGTGCTCTACTGTATTAGCCTGGCGAATTCCTATTGGTAGGCTATTCCAGATTTTAGGTGCATAACAGCAGAAGGCCGCCTCACCACTTCTTTTAAGTTTAGCTTTTGGAATTGTAAGGAGACACTCATTTGAGGTTACGATTTGGAATATAAGGTGTCAGACATTCCGATATATAAGATGGAGCGAGATTATTTAAGGCTTTATAAACCATAAGCAGAATTTTAAAGTCAATTCTGAAAGACACAGGTAACCAGTGTAGTGACATCAAAACTGGAGAAATGTGTTCGGATTTTCTTTTCCTAGTTAGGATTCTAGCAGCTGCATTCTGCACTCGTTGCAATCGATTTACGTCTTTTTTGGGTAGTCCTGAGAGGAGTGCGTTACAGTAATCTAGTCGACTGAAAACAAAAGCGTGAATTAAATTCTCAGCATCTTTCAATGATATAAGAGGTCAAACTTTTGCTATGTTTCTTAAGTGAAAAATGCTGTCCTAGTGGTCTGATGAATATGCGATTTAAAATTCAGGTTGCAGTCAACAGTTACCCCTAAGTTTTTTACTTCCATCTTAACTTTTAATCCTAATGCATCAAGTTTATTTCTGGTAACCTAATTGAATCCATTATTGCCAATCACTAAAATTTCAGTTTTCTCTTTATTTAGTTTGAGAAAAGGCCACCAGCTGTGATACCTCAAAAAATGTACCCTAAAGAGGTACTCCCTCATTATTATTTCTTTCCCCTCTCTTCTGCTAGAGCTCCGACAGTAGTTTCATCTGATAAATTGTTAAATTGTTGCCTTACTCATCTTTTGGCTTAATAGAGTACGAACTAGGAGGTTCAATCAAAGCTAGGAATTACTTCCATGTAAAAATCTCCAACAACTTCCAGACTCAGGAATGTCCTCTGGAAATCCTGGAGCACCTTACAGCTCAATCTTCTGTTCCTGGGTATTTCTGTTTTCCTGAGCTACAGCTAACCCTTAAATAGTTAAGCTACCTATGATTGGCCTGCCTGATGTCACAGGTCACTTGAGGCCCCAGATGATGTAACCAGCCTCAGAATTGATACTTGTTAGACTGGAGGGCTCCCGCTAAATTATAGTTTGTCTCTATCACCACTACTTCACTTCTATGACATTTATGATGTATCATTAATGTAATACCCTCAACAGTAGTGCTACTATTTTAATTTTGTTATGGTTAGCTTTTTTTGTTGTTTCTTGGCTAAACTTTTGTTGCCTTTATCCTGCTTTTTCTGACCTGACCTTGCATAATATTATAATATGTATTTTTCTATGTGGTCATTTTATTTTTAGCTAAACAGAAAAATAAGACAGTATTAAATAAATGTAAAATTTTAAATGTAAAGGTTACTTCATAAAAATGCAATGACACTTTTATTCATGCAGCACACTAGACAGCAGATACAGATCAATAGTAATAGAACTACATTTGTAGAAGGCTTATAAGTGGCTAATGATAAACCAAAACTGCAGCTTTCAACCGACTATGCACAAACTCTTGCATTCTTATCCTTTGCCATCAGTTATCTAATTCTAATCAACATGTACTTGTACAGGTAAATGCCCTTTGTCCTGTTCCTATCATGTGCCTCCTCCCCTCAGACTCTTTGAGATTTGTGGTGTCCTTGACTGAGACACATTGTTCAATTTAACTTTCATTCATAATTCTGTGTTTCAATCTAATACCGCAATGATGGACTAATATAGAGTTTTTATACTGTGGAGGAGGACCCAGTTCGAAATGGGGCTGTAAGTAGATTTATATCTTTCAGGACAGGAGCTTAGCTGTGGGATGTCTTAATGGATTGTACAAAGCATCAACAACCTTTGCGGCCATGCCTGTGGAACTTGGCAGCCGTCACCTGAGATAGCTATGCCCCATAATTATGTAGGGAGTTAGGAAATCAGGGAGGGCAGAAGCACAAGGTGAATGGAAAGACGTTAGGAAATCCCAGATTTGATAGATGGCAGCAGAATGGTTCTGTGCTATGCTTGGCTCCCTGTTTTCCACTGTGGTGGGCACGAGACCTGATAGAGGCAAGGAAACCTGTGCTATAGAGAGACTGCTATAAGGAATTCCCAATGACAGAAATTATTCATGGATGCCCCCAAAAGTGGTTTCTCCTGAGACTGAAAAGCCCCTACCAGCCTGTGGGTTCAGTGAGTGTGGTGCCAGAAGGAGAGTTAGTGTCAGGCATGGCATAGAGTTCATGTTTTTTTACAGTCTATTTTGTAATCTGCTTCTCTAACACCATATATTGACTTTAGTATAATTAACCTTTGTTCCTTATTTTGAGTTCATTGGCATTATTTGAATTACTGGACCACTCAAGAGCGCTTCTATCTTCCACACCATGAGGGGGATTTTCTTGAATGTTTAACACCCTAGTTTTGTTTCAATATAAAACTCTAATATATTTAATCAGGTATTTTGCCATTAATCAATGTAAAAATTTACATAAAATCTAATTTAAAAAAAATCAGTAAATCAACCATTTCGCTAATTATTTACCTCTAACATTTCTAAAGAAAATCTACATAATGAATGGAAGGCTCTAGTTAGTGTTGCAAAAATGAGATGGGCAAAACTGGGCACATAGCACCAATTATCTGGGAGTATAATAATGTGGGTTTCAAAGTATATATCGGTGATTATGAGACCAAACAGAAAGAAATTTGATAATTTGAGAAATCAATATGCTCTTCTAGTGAAAATGGAATATCTTTTAGCAAAACAAAGAGAAATATTTAAGGAATATTTTCTTTATTCTGTTAGCATGCAATATACATTTTTATACATATGATGTTACAGCTTGCTGTCCCTTGTCATTGCAAAGAATGTTTTAATAATTTATTAACATCAGTTTATGGTTTAGAATGCATTATTACTTTTTACTAATATTTGTTATTATTTTTGATGGCATTCTAATGACAGATTTTGATATCTATGATTGGTACTTGTTTGCATGCAGACTATCGTTTTGTGCATCTGGTTGCTATGATGCTGTCTAGTTGCTATGTGCCATGTGATTAGTATAGTTTAGCTACTATGAGATATACAGTAAATGGCTGCTCACATTAAACAGGATCCAAACATTAATCAAATAAAGAAAATATTGTGTAAGAATGCTAACAAACAAAAAAACAAAGATTCTTCGCTTTGACTTTTGTTTTCTTAGGCATTCAGCTTTGGTTTTGTCCTTAAACTTTTGGTGAATAAACAAATGACTTTAGTGCTTTGATCATTGATTATGTTGAAATTAGTCCTTTTGTTTTGCTCTTAACAAAAGCCCTCTTTAGACCTCTGTCTTTTAAAATCACAGTCTGCATGGTAGAAATAGTGTCCTATTTCAGTGTTACCCTCATGGACCATAAGGAGAATTACTAAAAAGTGGGTAAAGAATTACAGGTGCCTAGAAGTCTGTTCTGCTCTCTTTTCAGGACGAAACCAGAAATACAGAATCTAAGACATAGACAACAAGTCCACTATAGGCTAGGAAGGTTGGAGAGGGGGTAGGGAAGTAACACACTATCGAGGGTCGTAAAAAAACAAGGTGATTCAGAGAGAAGGAGAGATCTTAGGTCTTTGTCAAAGGAACATGAACTCGGCCTCAGACTATCCATTCTCCTTGGGCAATGTTAGGCAGGTGGTGGTGGTGTAGTGCTCAAGGCTTTGGACTTCATACCCTGAGGCTGTGGGTTCAAATCCCACTACTGTGCTCCAGCTGGAAAACCAAAAAGAAATTTAACCAATCATATCTACCAGATGTTGTAAGTTGCCTTAGATAAAGACATTAGCCAAATAAGTTCATGTAAATATTAATATATATTGTAGACAAATAAAGATCCTGCTTGATAGACATTAATAAATGTTGTTTGGTGTTTGCTTTAAATTTAATTACACAATTACATAATGCTATGTATTGCACTACATAAGAATTACAACTATAAAATATTACCATAACTCATAAAATTAAGCAGATGCCAAACTGTAATGGCTTAACAACAAAGTGGCAAAACTCAGGAATTGATATAGAGTTCAAATTTTATATTTATTAATTAAGGACTGGTGTAGGGATGTACAATTATGCTGACTGTGGTATTGCCTCTTCACTGCACATGGGGACAAACCAGTGTGCAGAGTTTTCACGTGATTCCTTACATTCTCACAAGTTTCTTCCAGGGACACCATTTTCTTCATACACTCTGTGATCTGCTTAATGTGATGGATTGAGACCCATCCAGAGTTGGTCCCCTTGTCATGCTTGTATGATTGCCACACTGGGGCAGTTAAGAGGCATCAGTTAAACTCATTATGTTCCTCGGAAATGTGAAATTAAACCTTTACAACACAGTTGTATATTTCTAAAATAGTTTGCCTATTCACAGTGGCGCAGTGGGTAGCGCTGCTGCCTCGCAATTAGGAGACCCGGGTTTGCTTCCCAGGTCCTCCCTGCATTAAGTTTGCATGTTCTCCCCGTGTTTATGTGGGTTTCATCTGGGTGCTCCAGTTTCCTTTCCTCCCACAGTCCAAAGACATGCAGGTTTGGTGCATTGGCAATTCTAAATTGTCCCATGTGGGTGTGTGTGTGTGCGCGCCCTGCGGTGGGCTGGCGCCTTGCCTGGGATTTGTTTCCTGCCTTGTGCCCTGTGTTGGCTGGGATTGGCTCCAGAAGACCCCCGTGACCCTGAAAGTAGGATATAGCAGGCTGATTAATGGATGGACTATAGTTTGCCTAATTCTATTACAGCCAATACAATGCTTCCTTTGCGTTCAGCTGCAATTTCAATGTGTGTTTGGTTTTTCCTCCAGTTTATCATGGCACATAAAACATGAGACATCGGTTTGTCTTCTGTTTAACACCGATGTTCCTTATTCCTCATAACTGTATTATACTGTACTAGCTGTGTAAGCCTGTGCTGTAAAAAGCCTGGGTTCTTAAAAATAATTGAAATTGTCAGAAAAAAATTTGAAATATAGAGATGTCAGGTAATTGAAAGGAACTATTCTGGGCATCTCTCACCTAGGATCTATCTGGTTATCTATCATATAAAGAAGTTGATTTAACTTGCTTTACTCTACAGTTTCAGCTGATTAATTATTTTCCAGCATTAAATGAAAGTATGGGTGGACAGGCCATTATGCAAAGAAAATGAAAATGCTCATTTTTCCTCATGCAAAATTAGGAGGTAAATTATTCTTGAGGAACTTTCTCAAATCTGCACAATAGTTGTGAAAACGGCTATTATGAGAAATACAGAAAAATATATAATGATTTGCCCAAGACTTTTTTTAAGGAAGCAGAACCACACTGTCTGCAGTTAGCCATCTGAGAAGATTCTGAATAAGACAGCACTCTGAAAAATAGTTTTAAAAAGGCCTTGAAGCATCCAATAACAGTAGTGTATTTTGAAATATTAGCCAGGAAGCCTTGCTTATAGCTACATTAATGAAGAACAATAGCACAGCCACATGGTCATGGAAACTAGAAGCAAAGTGCCACACTGCATAATGTGTGAACACAGAGGCCTATAGATATAATTTTTACTGTTGAGACTTACCTACCAGGGATCTGAATATTTTCTAAATATGTTGTTTTTCTAATGTAAAATTAAAGCTAATAATATTAAGAAAAAGAGGAAGAATAATTTCTTCATGCAGTCTGTGAACTTCTTAAAGTATAAAAATACCCATATATTGCTTCATTCTCTAAATCAATTTATTCCTGTCATGAAAAATACCAGTCTACCTCCTGCATTAGTTTCGACTATGGAAAGAAATGCATGCTCCTGGGAAAAACCTTCATGAAAACCAAAAACATTAAAACAGCAAATAGAGAGCGTCACATCCTAGAATTGCTAGAGGCATTTAAGTGTTTTAAGAAAGCAAAGCTAATCACCACCCTTCAAGTACATAAAATCATTGAAATGATTTATAATCTGTTTGTTTGTTTACTTTTGAATTATAGAGCTAAATATGTGCTGGTAACATTTTTCCTTCACATGTAATTGTACAATCAATGAAAGACAGACAATTCAGTTTGAAAATAGTTAAGAAGGATTTTCAAGTGTGTGTGTTAGTCAGGGAGAAGTGCAGAATGGCTTTCGGCATGGCATGGTCCTGGTGAGGTTTTCGTGTACAACAATGTCACAGGTGTATTGAGACCTGTGTTAGGTTAGGTAGACTTTATTACTCCAGAGGGAAATTTGTTTGCTGTAGGAAAGTACAAAACACAAGACACTGTTACACAGATACAAGAAAATAAGCCAAGACACAACAGCTGAAAACTAGCGTTCTCACACACTCAAGATTGGTACAAAAAGAATCATCACCTTAAACAATAGATAAAATAATAATGCAGAATTCAGTGGCGTCTTTACAAGCAACACAAATCAAACTGCTTACCAATCTACAGAGGACAGATTATCTCATATCTTGCAGGTTCTGCATTCAGAACTAAACCTCTTGATAACTAAAGAAACTGAACAACTAATTTATAAATCCAGACATCATTACTATGAACACTGAAAGAAAGCTAATAAGCTTTTAGCTCAACAAATTCACAAGCAAGAAGTCCACAACGCAATCCCAGTAATCACCAACACGAATGGAGACAAAATCATCGACCACAAAAATATAATGCACACATTTAGAGACTACTATAAATCCTTATATTCTACTGAGTTTAAAGAAGACAACACACAATCTAATGCATTTCTGGATACATTACAGATACCACAAATAGACACTTTTAGTGCAGAGGAACTGGATAAACCTCTGGTGTTATCAGAATTACTAGATGCTATAAAGTCACTTCAAAGCGGGAAAGCAGCAGGCCCTGAAGGCTACCCTGCAGAATTTTATAAGAAATTCTCCACTCCGCTAACTCCCCTCCTATTAGCAACATTTACAGAAGCCAGAGACAATCAAACTCTTCCTCAAACTTTTCACCAAGCATTAATCACTGTTTTTCCTAAACAAAATAAGGACTTATTACAATGTGCATCATACAGACCAATTTCACTTTAGAATAATGACGTTAAAATGCTCTCAAAAATCATAGCTAGAAGGATGGAGAAAGTTCTCCCTTTGGTAATATCACAAGATCAAACTGGATTTATCAAGGGTTGACACTTATCTTCAAATCTTCGACGCCTGTTTAATATAATATACTCACCAACTAAGTCAAACACCCCAGAAATATTATTATCATTGGATGCAGAAAAAGCATTTGACATGATTGAATGGAAATACCTTTTTACTACATTGAAGAAATTTGGGTTTGGCCCAAAAATTTGTGCATGGATCAAACTACTGTATGCCAATCCAGAAGCTTCAATTTGTATCAACAACATTTGTTTAGAATACTTTAAACTAGAACGTGGTACCAGACAAGGATGCCCCTTGTCACTGCTGCTGTTTGCAATCGCCATTGAACCACTGGCAATACACTGTCGAAATGCTGATCAGATAAAGGGGATTATCAGAGGACTGGAACAGAAAATTTCTCTATATGCAGATGATATGGTACTGTATATATCAGACCCACAAAATTCTGTGCCTGCAGTCTTAACAGCACTCACAGAATTTCAAAAGATCTCTGGTCTCAGAATTAATCTGAATAAAAGTGTACTCTTTCCAGTGAATTCTCAAGCATATAATATTAGATTAGACACCCTACCTTTTATCATTGCAGAACAGTTTAAATACTTTGGGGTAAACATCACAAGTAAACATAAAGCTCTTTATCAACAAAATTTCGCTGTCTGCATGGAAAAAATTAAGCAAGACTTGCATAGATGGTCAACCCTACATCTCACTCTAGCTGGAAGAATTAACACTGTTAAGATGAATATTCTTCCTAAACTCATTTTTTTTTATTTCAAAACATTTCAATATACATCAATAAATATTTTTTTAAGTAATTAGATTCAACAATAGCCTCATTTATTTGGAACTCAAATCATCCACGTATCCAAAGAGCGACCCTACAAAGACAAAAGGTAGAAGGTGGCATGGCTCTACCTAACTTCCAGTTTTATTACTGGGCAGCAAACATTCAAGCTATAAAAACCTGAACACAAATAGATAAACATACACAGGCCTGGTCCGCAATAGAACTAAAATCCTGCAGTACTTCTTTATATTCCCTGCTCTGTGCCCCAATAAATGCAAGTTATCGGCAGTATACTAATAACCCAATTGTGCTTCACTCTCTCAGAATATGGAACCAATGTAGAAAGCATTTTAAGATGGGGAAGCTTTTATCTGTGGCTCCTCTGCAAGAGAACCACCTCTTTCAACCTTCGCAAACATATGCAGTTTTTAATATCTGGAAAAAAATTGTGATTAACTTGCTTAGAGATCTTTATATAGACAACGTCTTTGCATCCTATGAACAATTACATTCCAAATTTAACATTCCAGCTACACATTTCTTTCACTATCTTCAAATTAGGAACTTTGTTAAACAGAACTTGCCCGATTTTCCTCATCTTGCACCCTCGTCCATGCTGGAAAAAATATTGCTCAATTTCAAGGACTTACACACCAGGGGGGTATTTTTCGTATGTGGATTACTCGGTTTAGCCGGATGTAATTGTTGATGATTTGGCATGATAATGGATCTGTCTGTCCTGCGGTGGGTTGGCACCCTGCCCGGGATTGGATTCCTGCCTTGTGCCCTGTGTTGGCTGGGATTGGCTCCAGCAGACCCCCATGACCCTGTGTTTGGATTCTACATGTTGGAAAATGGATGGATGGAATGGATCTGTCAGTTTTTCGAAACTCTTGCTGGATGTGTTGTCATAGTAGTACATCCAAATCCTCAAACCTGCTCGGAGCAGGTTTGTTCTATGTAAACAAGGATTAGCTCACACACTTAATCAGTTTCCATGATTATGCATGCATGGAATTCATTCAGTCATGGATTTGCCATTCATGAATGAGCTACTAATTGATATCACTGCGCAAATTATAAGAAGAGAATTTCATATAGAGAGGGTTTTGCGCGATCGGCAAGATCCTTTATTGCTCCCGGAGGAAATTCTTTTCGAAAGATACCGCTTTAGCCGAGGGGGAATATTGTACCTCAAAGATTTATTAGCACCTAATATTCGAAGTCAAACTAGGCGAAGTCGGGCTATCACAACCACACAGACAGTATGCATTGCTTTGAGTTTTTTTGCAAGTGGCACTTTTTTTATATACTGTAGGCGATGCAGAAAACTAAACTGCAGTTTGCCAGGCAATTCGTAAAGTCTGTTTGGCTCTGAAATATTTCCTTTGGGTTTTCATAGTGTTTCCTGGACACCTGCGTGTGGAGACAATAAAAGAGGCGTTTCATGCCATTGCAGGTAGGTAATACACAGGCAAAAACACCCACAGTTCCATAAAGAATCTCACAATCAGCCTAACATTCTCATTACCCAGGATTTCCAAATGTGATTGGGGCACATTGGACTGATCAGAGTGGAGTTTGATCAAACAATATTTGGAAAATGTACCTCTCCTCCTGATGAATAATCAGACACAGTGTCTTCATCAAATATTTGACCTTCATCAATATCTCATTGGTCAGACAAGCTCTAGGGATATGACATTTCCTGCAACTGACCCAACAAAAAAAATGCCCTCAGAAACAGGGCGATGGGCATTTTGCTGAAGAGCCAACTCTTCTGCAGGGGTTAGGTCTGGACCGCGTGGGCCTCCACCATGTTTTTTGCTTGTCTGCCTTCTTATTAGCTTTATGTCAACAATTCTTTAAATAGTTATATACCAATATTTACCAGTTTGAAGTATATTCCTGTACTTCACTTGAACCTGTTCCCATGTTCTCCTTGTGCTCATGTTCGATCTGGAATTATGACATTAAATAATAATTAATCTGACACATAGGAAATGAAACGCTGCATTCAGGAAGTACAATGAACACTACTTAGCGTTTAATTTGTCGGCCACTTTTTGCCAGCCGTCTTTTCTGGCTTGGGCTGCTTTTGCAGTGTTACCCCTTGTGCATATTAAATCTTGAAATTCTTCATATCCTTCGAATAAAAGGTCCTGCTTCGCTTGTGTGAAAAAAAAAATGCGCCCGTTCTTTCGTCATTTTGTTACAGCCTATCAAAGACTTGCTGATCATGTTTTCTAGACTCAATATATATGGTCTTTTCAATCAGCGCGGGCGCACGCATTCATCTCGGATGATTAGATCCAGCTAGACCAATCTACTACACAACTGTGTTTGATTTATCCTGGATGAGCTTCACCGGCATTAACTCATCCAAGATGAGGCATCTGATCTCGGATGATTTAAGCGACGTACGGAAAATACCCCCCATCTCTGCAATATATAAAATTATTTTACATTCCCTCCCTTTCAAACATCCAAGAGGACACTGGGAAAAAGATCTCTCAACCAATATATCAGAAAAGGAGTGGAAAATAGCAATGCAGAGAATTCACTCAAGCTCCATATGTGCAAAGCATACAATTATTCAACTCAAAATTATATATCAAGTACATCTGTCTCGCCTAAAACTCTCCAAAATGTTTCCAGGGCAAGATCCAACCTGCGAACGCTGCAATCAAGTCCCAGCCTCATTGGGTCACATGTTCTGAGCCTGCACCAAATTAACATCATTCTGGACCAAAATTTTTAATTACCTCTCAGACAGCCTTGGACTCACAATCCCTCCTAACCCATTAACAGCTGTGTTTGGTGTTCTTCCAGATGGGTTTAAAGTGGAGAAAGACAAACAAACTGTGATTGCATTCACTACACTTTTGGCACGCAGACTTATTTTGCTAACTGGAAGAATCCTAACTCTCCTCTTTTAAGTCAGTGGGTAACTGATGTTTTATACTATTTGAAATTGGAAAAAATCAAATACTCAGTTAGAGGATCTGTAAAGATTTTTTTCAAAACATGGCAGGATCTAATCAGTAATATTTTAGAATAAGTTCTTAAAGCACAGAGGAATCAATTATTTCTGTATTTCTTTTTCTTCTCCATTCATCTCTATTGGCTTAACAAACTCATCAATTTAGGTATGTTTACAAGCCTTAAGTTTTACTCTGTTGGCCTTGCTCTCTCTCTCTCAGGGGTGGGGGTCGACTTGTTCTCAATCCTACTTTTTGCAAAAATTGATTGATTTGTATGGAATGATTGCAATAAAATTAATAAAATTTCAAAAAAAAAAAAAATGCTTACTGATCTATGAATAAAATAGTTCTTAAAATCTACTACTCTTTATCCCTGGAAACCTAAATTTGCAGCCTGATGTCATCAGCTGAAATTAATAGAAAAGAGGATGGTTATTTCTGACTGATTTGAGTCAGCCTTCTTTCTAACTTGTTTGTAACAGAGATCTTTTGCAAAAAAGTAATTTTACTGCATTTTTTATAATGTTCTTAATATGGTTGAGGTTGCCAAACCAACATATAAAAGAAAATGTAACACCAGATTCGATAAAAGAGTTATAATAAGTGTCATTATGGTTTTGTCCACTCTAAAACAGTTGAGTTTCCTAAGAAAGAATAGTTGTATCTGCCCCGTTAACAATTTTGTTCTGTGTTGAGATCCGAAGTTCACCTGTTATCAATAAGTATCCCTAGATATTTGTAATCTGATACCATGTCCACTGTCTCCCTTTTAATTATTGTTGAGACAGTGGAAGAAGACAAGCACCTGAGATCTACAGCCATATCCTTAGTCTTAAAACTATTTAGCAATAAAAATTAATTGTCACACCATTGAAAAAAATTCATCAACAGCAGGTCCATGGCTATCCTCTTTATCTTTTGGAAGGCTCACATCAGTGCATTTACAGTGTGAATAGAAAAGAATCACACCCCTCACTTCGATATATTCACATTTTGTTGCATTGCAGCCTGAAATGAAGGCACACATAAAAATATTTCTCCAGCTGTATTTGCACAATACAACTTATAACAGCCAAATGAAAGAGAAAATAGCAACAGTTAATAAAAAATAAAAAAAAACAAATAACAAATAACAAATAATAGAGATTGATAAAGGATCACTTCCTCCTAAAATTATTTGTAAGGTCAATCAGATGTAACTAATCACCTTCTCCACTGCACATCAAGCTAAGTGGCTTCCACTTGTGATCAGTTGTAATCATTGTGATTAGTTTAGCTATTCTTAGAGCAAGTCAGTGCTTGGAAGTGCAACTGAAAGCAAACAATCAACCATGGGTGGGCAGGCACTGTCAAAAGATCTCAGGGATAAAGTTGTGGGCAGGCATAAGTCAGGAGATGGATACAAAAAATCTCAAAGGCTTTATCAATCTCTAGGAACACATTAAAGTCCATAATGAAAAAGTGGAAAGTGTTTGGTACTACAAGGACCCTTTCTGGATCAGGCTGTCCCTCCCAACTGGAAGAAGGTCAGAGAGGCTACAAAAATGCCTATGGCAACTATGAAGCAGTTACAGGAATTTCTGGCAAAGAGTGGTCACTGTGTGCATGCAACAACAATATTAAAAATGTTCCACAAACATGGCTTATATGGGAGGGCTGCAAGAAAAAATCCACTCCTCAAGAAATGCCACATCAAGTCTCAGTTTAGCTTTGACAAAACACACCTTGAAGATTCTGAGGCCAAATTGAAAAAGGGGCTATAGTCAGATGAGACCAAAATCAAACTATATGGCCTCAACACCAAACGGTATATTTGGTGGAAAGCCAATACAGCTTACCATCCAAAGAACACCATACCTACAGTAAAGCATGGCGGTGGTAGCATCCTGTTGTGAAGGGACTGGGGCACTCGTTAAGATGGAAGGAAAAATGGATGAGGCTGTATCCAGCAGGGGGCGTTAGCTCCCTTGTTGGAATGAGTTCTTTTGTGATTGCGGTGTGTTACATAAATTGAATCTATATAGATATGATATTAAAAGGCGATACCCCTCCCTTAGTAATATGGCATTAAGAAATCACATCGGAGAAATAACTTAACTTTCTTTAATGACGGCTTACGCTGCATAACAGACGAAGGAACCCATGACAAGAACCCAGTTTGGGAGTGGGGGCCCGATGTGTAGAGTCTGTCATTTTCGTTGCTGCGTTGGAAGGATTTTCATGATCGGATGATGTTATCTCCCATCCATCTGTCGGCTTCAAAGGTATGCCGGGCAATGTTCTAAGGCTTTATACTCTTTCTTCATGTGCAGGCCCTCACTTAGGAGAATCATGTCATTCCAAACAAGGGAAAGAGGATACAGTTTCATGCTGAGTTTAACACACAGAAATAGTATACAGTGATCATCAGTCTGACTTCCCATTTCCCAGTTGTGTCTACCTGTCTTGTCTTATAATGCTTGCCTAGCAGTTCTTATATGATGAACTCCTGTGTGCTAAATCTGGTTCTGTGTCAAATGTGCATGTGAGTAAAAAAAGATTTATAAAATATATTTGCACAGAGCACAGTGAAATATTAAACAGATGCAAAATACTGTCAAAAACATGAGGAAAACCTGCCAGAAACCTGTCAATGGAAAGAAGGCTCACCTTCCAAAATGACAATGACCTGATTCACACAGCAAAATTAACCATGCAGTGGCTGAGAGAGAAAAAAAATAATGTCCTTCCATGGCCTAGTCAGAGTGCAGATGTAGACCCTCTTGAAGATGTATGGAATGGCTTGATTATATCCACTATGAACAGTTGAACAGTTTTGTAAGGAAGAGTGGGCAAATATTGTCCAGTCTAGATGTGCAAGGTTGGTACAGATGGATCCCAACAGACTCATGACTGTAATCAAAGCAAAAGGTGGTTCCACAAAGTACTGACACAGGGGGGTGATCCTCTAACCATCCAAATGATTCTGTTTTTTACATTTTTTTTTTCTGAACTGTTGCTGTTATATCTTTCATTTGGCTGTTATAAGTTGCATTGACTAAATACTGATGGAGAAATATTCTTTTGTGTGTGTCTTCATTTCAGACTGCAAAGCAACAAAATGTGAATATTTTGGGGGGGGGGGGGGTTATTCTCTTCTATACATACTGTACTTGCACTCATAATCAGGTTAATGTGAATAACTAACTTAAGGCAAAAACCTGGAGTTTCCACTTTGGCAAAATGCTCCAACTTCATTAAACTGTGCAAAAAAAGAGTTAAACATCATTATCATCCATTGTGTATTCAAAAATAAGCATCATGCCTATGATAATTGTCTTGAATTTTATAAATATGTTTAGTCAAATTGATGCTTTAATTGTAGGTTTCTGTAACCGGATTGCTCACAGCCTACTCTTTTCTTTTTGGCTGTGTGGTTGAGCCCTGCAGAAGACTCAGAATGTACACTGCTTGCCTTACCCACTGTGCTGCTGGAATAATAATAACTCTTATTTTTACTTCAATAACATAAGCATTGCATTGGGATTTTCATTACTTTAAAAAGTAATCGGACTACGTAACATACTTGACTTGTGTTACCATACTGCTCTTGAGATTGTGTTGCTGAGCTAATCACTGAGCATTCAGCTCACCAACATAAATTTAGTGATTTCAAAATGTTTCACCCAGGAGTATGAATAATGTGATCGGCTGACAATTATTTCTCTGGAAATATACACTTTTACCTGTGGCTGCTGAAAGTGTGTGCAAAGCAAATATATGTACAGACAGACAGAGTGCAACGGACATGTGCAAAGTACAGAATCCTTAATAGTGACCTGGTTGTGGGTCTACATGGCCACATAAATGGATTATTCACTGAGAAATCTACCCTTGTTATCCAGGTTTCTCAGAGACCAATAAACTGATTTCTCTAGTCAGAATAAGGGGTTGCATGGCATATTATAAATCTGGTTTCTGTGAATAATCAGGTTATTGAAGCACATGTAAATACACTAAATGGCAGAGTCAACTGCAGATTTCAGGCTATGTATGCCCTTGTGTGAAATTGTGCAGACTTTTGTGTAAAAGATAAGCAGAAGAGGAGACTCAGGGCAGCCCCGAGGTGTTCCCATGAATATGTTATGGCTATCAGAGAAACAGCGATTAATTGTTAAAAATTCCAGAATCCATTCCACCAAGTTAATTCTAAGCAGAATTGATTGTCAACTAAAATGTGGGAATGGATTGTACTAAAAGTTGCTGAGAAATCTATGAACAGTAACCTTGAGTTGCTTTCTGGTCCTTTCACGTGTTCATACAGTTAATTCAGAAGTGTTTCTGTGGCCTTCTCCCCCTCCTCTTTACTCTGGTAAGGGTCCAGATAGGATTAGGTTTTGTTAAGTAGATTTCAAGATATGGTTTAAAGACATTTAATGCTTCTGGTTGTGTAGTATTACTTACTGGAATAACATTTGCCTGTTCCCAAAGCCGGGGCATGTGCTGTATATTCAAAGATATCTGAAATAAAATGTGAAATAGTGGAGATAGTTGTTCTGCCCAAGAGTGAAACAGATGCTGACTTATACTGCCTGGGCCTGAACTTTATTTGATTTAAATATATTAAAGGAGTCTTTCGAGATCATTTTGATTAAAGAAGGGCTGAGTCCTAACTCCAGTCCTTAGTCTGTTCTTTTCCTAACTAATGTCCAAAGGAAAATCCTGTGCCTCAAACCTTGAATAGAATTCTTTAAATTTTAGAGCCAGCTGACAGTCAGTCTTAATCCCTGTTAATTCAACAAAATGGCTGAACACAAACAATCATCCATGTATGGGTTATCACTGAATGACATTCAACCAACAACACTTCTAGTTCTAGAAAGGATAGAGAGGATGGAGGACTGATCAAGGCGGTCAGAGCATCTCAGCCAGTTTAAGCATAAAACAGCAGCTCAGAATGTACAACCAATAATAGATGGCAACATCAACAAACTAACAGACATTTAGTCTCATTTAAAAAAAAAAAAACAAGAAAGCATAATTGTAGTATCATGCATTGGTTGCATCTGTCCAGGAAAAAAGAAGAGAAAAATATATTTTAACTAAGCAGCAGAGGCAAAGGAAGGCTCAGCTGATAACATTGTGGCGGGGGGTGACAAGGATCATAACTGTCTTTTAATCTGGTGTCTACAGTACATTAAAAGACAAGAACCAGAGGCAAGTGTAAACAGAAGTTGAAGTCCTAAACTTTATATTAAAAATATTTTCCAACAATCTTTCTTTATTTAAAGTTCATACAAATAATAAAAGCAGCCCCGTTCTTAAGTAACATGGCGGTGACTGTAATCAAATACCAACATACACATACTTAGATATAAAAAAAGAGTTTTGTGATTAATAATCAGTGGGACAAATAAAACAAATAAATTAATATCAAAGGAATCAAACCACAAAATATAACAACTAACATTAAAATGTCTTTAGACAAATGCAGAATCAGGCAGCAGTGGGATAAGAAGCACAAACACTGGATAATGGAGGATGGGGAAACACTGATGAGTCAAAGCTCATAGATTGAATTCAGTTTATTTTCGTTAAGCAGTCTTCACTTAGTATTGGCTAAAAAAAGCTTACATACGAGGTGTGGCAGAAAAGTAATGAGTCTGATTTTTTATTTACCAAAGTTTTTATTTTTTTCAAACATCAATGTTATCCCCTTCAAAGTAGTTCCCTTGGGCAGCTACACACCGATGGAGACGTTGTTCCCACTGTTGGTAGCAGCGCTGGAAGTCTTCAACCGGTATGGTCTTCAGCATGTCCGTTACACTCTTTTGGATGTTTTCTAAAGTCCCGAAATGACGTCCTTTGAGGACATTTTTCAGTTTAGGAAAAAGGTAAAAGTCACACGGACTGAGGTCAGGTGAATAAGGGGGCTGGGGAACCACAGGAATGCGTTTTTTCGATTGTCCTTCTGCTCAATTGTGAGGTTTTTCGGCACCATTTTGGCACAGACCTTTCGCATGTGCAAATGTTCAGTCAAAATTTGATGAACGGTAAATCTGTTCAAATTTAATTGTTCACTCAACATTCTTAATGTTAAACGACGGTCTGATCTCACAAGAGTGTTCACACGTTCGATGTTTTCATTGGTTTTCAAAGTTGAAGGCCTCCCTGAAAAACTTGAGCTCGGGATAAAGAATGTTCCCCATAGGCCTGTTTTAACTTTTCAAACATCACACTTGCCGATTCTCCAAGCTTAACACAAAATTTAATGGCACAACGTTGCTCCAAATTCCTCTGTTCCATTTTGCGTGACGCACAACCAAAAACACAACTTCGCTAATAGCAGTCACAAAAATCACGTAGTTAACGGAAGGAGTTGAAACTCGCACTGAGCTATGGGAGGGTACTGATACACGTGCTCTACCAAGGACAACAGCGCAGTGTTGCCAGATCGCTTGCAGTGTTGCCAGTCTCATTACTTTTCTGCCACACTTCACTTAGTATTGGCTAAAAAAAGCTTTCATATATTTACATATATTTACAGTTGTCACACACATGCGCTTGGGAAACAACTTCAGGGCTCATCTAAAGATAATTACACTCCAAACCAGGGGTTGGCGTTGTTGCCTAAAAGCCTTTTCTCTTCCTCTCTCTACAGAAGCAGTGATTGTCAGTTGCATCTTGAATGATGTCACTTCCAGTTCCTGACCTTCTGAACCCGCCTCTTCCTGAATGATTAACAGCTCTGCCACCATCTTGGAGTCAGTCGGCCATACACTCAAGTCTGAATAGACTGAACTTCTTTTTTTTAGCTGTATTTTGGACAGCCAGTTATACAAGAATCACTACGGTGCCCCAACTCTTTTTCTGTCTTTATTACATAGTAAATTGTGACAGATAGGGGGCGCTGTTGTCCCCTTGAACCCTCAGACCAGACGCCAGACACCAGATAAAAGTCCAATAATTTGACTTTTTATTATAATACAGTGCACAAAGCACCCTACACTCCACAATACTCATAAATAAACACCAATCAATAATCAATAAACAATCCTCCTCTCCCAGACGCGTTGCCACCCTTCCTCCCAACTCAGCTCCCAGACTGTAGGAAGGCGACCCCTTTTATTCCCGCCCAGATGTGCTACAGATGGCTGATGACGGCCTTCCGGCAGCACTTCCTTGTGTGGCGGAAGTGCTTCCCTTTGCACGGGAAGCACTCCGGACATCCCTGGCAGGTTCATCCGCCATCTTGCCTGGTGTGGCGGAAGTAAAAGTTCTCCGTGTCCAACGAGGCTTAAGGCACCCCCGGGCAGTGGCCACGGGTCCCAACAGGTTAAAATCTTTTCCCTCTTCTCCCGTGGTCCTCTCTTAGTCCAGGGTGGTTGCCCCCTTGTGGCTCGGAAGCTATACATGCCGCTTTCCAGTCTTTCGAGGCATCCCAGCCAGGTAAGGACCCCAACAATCTGCCACAAAATAAAAGTAAATCATGCAGAATATTTCTACATAAACACAAAAATTACATTTAATACTCAATGAAAAAGAGCAAAAAAAACATGACAACATAAAGTTCTATTAACACTGTAAGTTAAGCACAGCCAGCTGAAAACAAGAGGAGGAAAATTAAGACTACCAGTCAACAGCATTTCTAGAGAAAAAAAAATCTCTGAGGCCAAATGTTATAGGTGTTAAGGCACATCCTTTTGTGGCGGCACTCTACCCTGATAGAATGTTTTTTATTTAGTGCAATAATGCTGCTGTAAATAGCAAAATGATGGGAAGTTGACTGTGAATTGATTTAACGCAGTGATGTTTTCTCAGACACTAAATATCAATCCAGTCAGGTACTTTTGGAATGAAAAGACACTAAGTATTAGGAGTAGAGATAACCACATTGACACATTGGAAATTATCCAGTATCCTTTGCCTGTGCCATCCTTTGGGCTACTTCCCTCATCTATGGCCTAGTTAATTCAGATACTGTAAGCCCAGCTTACTATTTCACAATTATTCTCATATACTGTCACACACATGCACATGGGAGACAGCTGAGGAGCTCACAAAGGGAAAATTCCATACCAGACCAAGCGGTAGCAGAATGCACTAACCTCTTTTTCATCGGCAGACCAACCACGGGAAATTTCGTCTGGATGCGAGGATGCAACTTCCAGTTTCGATTATGTCACGTCCGGTTCCAGGCCCAATGACTTTACTTCCAATTCCTGCTCCAATGACATCACTTCCCAAGCCTGAATTTAAAACCGCCATGTCTGCCTGTTTGTACTGTTCTTTATGGACTGAAGTCTTTCAAGACCTTGTCTATTTTGAACCACAACCTTCACTTATGGTAGCCTGTTTCAGGAATATGGGCAGCTGCCCCCAAACCTTTTCTTGTGTCCTTTTAAATTCTTTTACAATACATACTGTATATTTCCTACCTGCTTAATTTAATTCAGTGGTACCATTAGATGCAAGGCAGGAAACATCACAGCTCTGAGCAGCAGTCATTTGCTATGCCCACTTACATACACACCCACACTCAAAATGGAGCCAATTTAGAGTTACTGATTAGCCTAAATTGTCCTTGGGGATGTGGGAGGTAAACTGGAGTACCTGGCGAAAAGCCTGTGCAGATATGGGAATAACATACAAACTCCACACAGGTGACTGGAGGTGAGATTTGAACCCTGGATGAAGGATACAAGAAGAAGGAATGTCAACAACTGTGCCCGTGTTCAAAACATTTATTTGTCATATGTATAATTTATATACACTGTTGAGAAAATAAATAAATGTGTAAATTTAGATATTAATGGAAACAAATGTGTCAATTAATTCATTAGAATTTTTGATCTTCGTGCTTAAATTTTGCAATTTAGTTTGGCAAATGTTTTGTGCTGTAGGATGGTTTTCCTTTATAGGCCAATTATAACTCATTTTATGTAAAATTACAATATTAGATATGTAAATTGCAGCAGAGTAAATGTTCATATCAGTAGCGGCAGAAAAACTTGATTGTGCTTCATTTGATCATGCATTTCAAAATGAGTTCAAGTGAATGCTAGTGATGCAGAATCTGTCAAATCTTTTCAATTACATTTTGCTAGATGAGTGTCTCTCAAGTTCAGTCCTGGGGCCCATTGTGGATGCAGGTTTTTGTTCCAACCAGTTTCACAATTAGTGAGTCATTTTACTTCACACTGATCTAACTGAATTAGCTGGGCTTTTTTACTTCTCTTATTCTGCATTCAGAGTAGTACAATAAATTTAGAAATTTAGAAACATTTGCATTTTCACTATTTTAAAATTCTTAGTTCTCATTCATAATTTTGCCTTTAATTTACATTTTTTTTCTGTAGAGTTTGCTCTCTGAATTGTTTTCTAATAATTAAAATTAATGCTGGTTGGGAGTAGGCATCAGGGCAAATAACACTGAATGTTGAAGGCTGTTGCTACTTCAGTTTCATAACAACTAATGTGCTTATTAGTAAATAACAGCTTAAATAATCATTAAAATCATAATGATGATGATGATGTACCAGAAAGATTTCAGTAAAGAGCAGAAAACTCTTTAGTGATATCTGGATTAACACTAAAGCCTTGGAAATATCAGTTTTCTTTATTAGGTTGCAATTTCACTTAAGTTCTAGTTCTACAGGGGTTGATACAATTTTCTCAGCATCCTATGAATTACAAATTTACAATAAAAATAGATTTAATAGGTCTGAAATAAATTAGTTATTGTACCAACTCACTACTAAAATGTGGTTATGCAGTGGTTACCAGTATCCCGTGTCTGCTTGTTGTGTAGGAGGCGCTCCTGTGTGATTTTCTTCAGGTATTTTTTCTTCCTACATCCCCAAAGACGTACTTGTCAAGTGCTGTCCACACAGTCATAGGTGAATAAGGAGTTATGGGGGTTGTGGGGCTCAGCACACTATATTGTAGGGTCAGCATGGAGGATGTGATGCTGACAGTCCTTACATGCTGAGGTCTGTTGGTTAATTCCCGTATATATTCGCGTATAAGTCAGGTCTTGAAACCTGAAAAATTGATCATAAAATCAGACCCCACATATACACCCGTTCAAAAATAAAACAATTTTTTTTTTGCATCTTCTTGCTTCCTCCAATCCCACACCAGTTTCTCAGACACATCAAATTTTGTTGCAGCCACGCAGTTACCAATTTCTTTTGTTACTTCAATGACTTTTAATTTACAACCAGTTTCATATTTTCTTCTGATCGAATGCTCCATCGTAGATAAGAGATGCTCTTACAATAAAAGTGCATGAGGGTGTGAGATACAAAAAACACAAAACATTGCAAATGTTGCTTCAGTATAGTTTGGGTATTACCGTTTGGTCATGTACGCACAATTCATAGAAAAAAAAGGCAGTGTGCTCCGTGGTTACTCTCTCAGGTGGGCGTTAGTATATCATAATTTCTTGGACCAATAGCGTGAGTTTTCCGCATTCGACTTATACGACCGACATTATAAAATACCGGAAATTATAAGGTAAAATCAAGCCCCGACTTACCCGTGGGAGAATTTAAACGCAAGTATATATGGTAGTCCAGTTGCAACGTGCAGTGTTGAGACCTAAATTGATGAGTTTAGTCATCAGCTCTGCTGGTAGAACAGTGTTAAATGCTGACAGGTAGTCTATAAACAAAATCTCTGGCACAACAGTTTTTATTATCGAAATGTGACAGGATAGTATGAAGTGCAAGGGATATGACATCCTCAGTGGATCAGTTGTGACAATACACAAACTGGAGGTTACCATAGCTATCTGGAATGTTCTGTTAAATGTGTCTTAGTACCAGTCTTTCAAAGCATTTCATCATCAGTCACCAATTCACATATTTTAATACCCAGGAGTTGATCTTTGACCACTTGCACAATCAGCACTATAGAATATCTCTTTCAGGTTTAAGGTCAGACTTTTTAATCACCCTTTTACAGTACACTGTATCCATAATAATTAGTTAAGAAGTCTACAACTCTATCCAACATTCCATTGGAAAAAAAAGTGAAAGTTGATATTGTAGGTTTTTTTTCTAACTATAACTTTCAAACACTGCAGTATTATCAGTAGCCTCAAGGAAAAACTAGCAAGAACATTTTTTAAAAAGAATAATGACACATACTGAATTCTGCATGAATGGGCCAAAATATTGAAAATGTGTTTCTGCTTCAAGCAAGAAGTTATGAAGTGGGTGAGTGGCATTGGCAGAAAACCTTATAACTATGTGGGAGGGAAACTCTTTACCCTTTAGAAAGGTTTAGTGCTATTTAAAAATTGCACTTTTTAAGGTTTAATAATAATATTGGTATGCTATAATAAATGAATATTATGAATTACTAAAAACTATTTTAAGTAGAATAATGTGTATCTTTAGCATCATTTCATGGGTTTATATTTAGAATAATAATGTATTTTTTCAAAATATTTTAAATATATTAATTAATTAAATTATTTACTAAACATCAGGGGAATTTCTAATCTTTTAGACCAGTGCCACTGTGGTCCATCAGAGTAGCATTTCCAAATTAATTGATTCTGAGCCCCTTTTAAATTCTGGCAGTGGATCTTTTTTGTGAGTTTTGCAGGTTCCTAGTATTGCTGTGTGTAAAGACTTGCTCTAAGGTTGATTCATAGCTTTAAATTAGGCATTAGTTTGTGCCCACGTGTGTCCTTCAATGTACTGGCTTTGAACCCAACTTGCTCCTCATAACAATGACCAGCAAAAAATAAATACATGGAACTATCGTACTGTGTACATGTATGCACCTCAAAATGAGTACTGTGGTCATGATTTCTTAAGATTAGGCATCTTCTCAGGTGACCTGGTGGACAAGGGGTTTGCAGGTCTGAAATGATGACACAAGACTTCATGACTTCAACATGTTGCTTCATTTTGTGCTGAATAAAAAATAACACAGTAAAATCTCTTATGAGTTGTTTGTCATCTGTGGCTAGATGTATGTAATTTTTGAACTTGGCAAGTTTGAGATGAATGTTAGTTACTATTGGAAAATGAAGTTGCCAGAGGCAGATATTAGGAATAGACCAAAAGATAAATTATTATAAAGACATTATCCTAGAACAGACAATGTCTCAAAAACCTGGGGATAGGCATAAAAACCGTTCGACAAAGCCAAAAATAAAACGAGTATCAAAGTCAAAGTCAAAATTCAATTAAAAAGGTCCTAATCCTAACTGTAAGTCTTTCTCTAACTAAACTGATATCCACAATGTTTGTTTACTTGAGTTGCTAAAACTAGGACGATTAAACAACTACACCACCAGCCAGTTCATATGATTGGCAACATCCTTGCTAACAAACATGATTGCCGTGTATCGCCGTGATTGCCGTGTATTGCCGTGAATCTGTACTGCAAAATAGCAAAATGACAAAATTAAAACTGAGTAAACTGGCACCAAAATTATGTCATTGTCATAATGATAAAAATAATAATCAGAGAGACATAAATAATATAACATATTCTTAAACTGTAAAAAAGCAAGTACTCGAAATACCAAAATAGACAAAGAAAAAATGTCATAATGTATCAAAATGAGGCCTACACCTTCAGGATGGAACCTCAGGCTTTCCTGCCTGCATGTTCCCAAACCTATCATAGCAAATTGAGGCCTAGCTTTCCTAACCTAGTCCCTTGAATAAAACTGAGGCCTGTTAACAAAACGAACTGTTCTCAAACCAAAGACATACACAAGCTGAAAGCCCAAATAAAAAGCAATCCCTGATATTTTTAAGAAAATATATGAAGTCAGCAGAGGAAATCATTAAAAAAAATTTTTGGTTCCAAGATAATGACATAGTAGCTTCTTAAAAATGAGTTAGATTTATTAGCAAAATATTTATCAAAGGCATACAAAAATCAAAAAGGAGTAAAGGGGGAATAACAAACCAAGTAGTCAAAAAAAGTAGAGTGAGGAACAGGAGTAAGAATGGAGTCAAAAAACAAAGTGAAGGTTAAAACCGGAAGACAAAAGTTAGAATGATAAAAGCTAAATTGCAATACACTTACATACAATTGTAATACACAGCTATGAAATCGTTATAGTACAAAAAATATTCAAAACATCAAATAGAAAAAGATAGACTATAGTCTATAATATACAATATAATGATTAAAAAACAAGAAGAATGTCCAAAAGAAAGTGTCTGCCTTAAACATAACATATATGTGCACTAAATGATAGGGGATGTTATTGAGCCCTCTGAGAAAAACGCTGAAGTACCAAAAAGCAGATGATTTATTAAACGTATTAACAGCAAGGAGGGATTGATGCATGGAGAATGCAAAGTAGTAACTGAAGGGAGCAGAACACAATAAATCCTGCAGTCTTGTAGGACATAAATAAGAAACTAATGGTCCCAGTGTGTGTCTGGTAAGGGGGCTTATCCACTCTCCCTCCAGAGTAGCACAAAAAGCACTCCCTTCCTTTCTGATGACTTTCTCACGGTATCTTTCTCTTTCCTGCTCTCTTACTACCTCCGGGCCCTGGCCTCTCTTCCTTTGCTCATTCACCTTCTGACTCTGCATTCAGCTAGGCTCTGGCTCTGAAGGTGGCTTTAAATCTCCACCCAGGGTCAATTCTGGATTGTCAGGGACAACCTTCCATTTGGGAAGCAGACTAGACTATCTCATAGCAGTAAATGGTCCCCGATGCCACTCTAACTTCCTGTAGACTTTCCTGACTATCTGAAGTACTGCATTGTCCTATATTCTTTTCTGAGGCTGTGTGTCCTCTAGTAATACCACCTTTGGTATTGATTTCTCTCTCCCTCTGTCTCTTTCTCTCTCTGTCTCTCTCTCTTTCTCACTCATGCTGGTGCTCCTGCCTGTTTCTGGGTACTCAGTACACTTCCAAGGCTCAATACCATCTAGCAGTTCCTGCATTTTCATACTGGGATCTGTAGGACCTCTCCATCTGCCACTATGGATTTATCTCTTGCATGGATACTGTCTGTAAGACTTATCCCTGCTCTGTGCCACCCTAGTGGTGCCCTTGCCCTTATATGCTCTTCACAGCAAGGCACCTCATTACAAAATAAATATGCATATATTCAGTGGCCACTTTTTTAGGTATATCTGATCATTAATTTAACTTACTCCAAATTTCTCCTCAAAACAGCCAAACATATGGCTACAACTCAATGCATACAGTATGCAGAGATGGTCAAAAAGATTTTACTGTTGTTCAAATGAAATATTAGAATAGGCAAACACATGAGGCAAGCAACTTTGACTGTTGGTGCCAGACATGGTGTTTCTAGCATCTCAGAACCAGCTGCGCTTCTGGGATTTTCACAAATTACAGTCTCTTGAGTTTACGGAGAATGAAGTCATAGACAAAAATATCTAGTGTGTGGCAGCTCTGTGCGCCAAAACACCTTTTTAATGAGAGAGGTAAGGGGAGAATGGCCAGGTTCATTCAAGTTAACAGAAAAAGCTCAAATGCTTAAATAGTTTTTTTTTATTTCATTTTGTTTAAAACATTTATGAGAAAAGAATTTCTGAATGCTTAGTGTAGAACTGGCAGCAGGGGAACAATGTAAGATCCATTCCTCTCCACTAGTAAGATGTATTAACAGTGGACACATGATCACCAGACTGAAAACTTATGACTGGAAAAAGTCTACTGGTCTAACAAAACTCAGTCAATGCAGTTTGTTAGAATATGCTATAACCAATAACAAAAAACATGGTGTTGTACAGTATATGAGAGGCAAGCATAGTATTTCATTTAGAAATGTTGAGATGTCAGGATAAAGTGAGAGGTCTCATTATCTTGAGCTGTCAACATTTAAGTAGGAGGCAGTCTGTGAATCAGAACACATGTGGCCACAGTGGCGTCAGCCTGTAGTTTTCCTGTTGATTCAGTTTCTACAAGACAGTTGTCTATCATGAAACTTTTGATTTAACGCAGTGCACAATGCATTAAAAGGAAGTGCAAGAAATGGAAATGTCATTCCAACACAGTATAACTTCTTCTTCTTCTTTCGGCTGCTCCCGTTAGGGGTCGCAACAGCGGATCATCTTTCTGTCCTCTGCATCTCCTTCTGTTACACCCATCACCTGCATGTCCTCTCTCACCACATCCATAAACCTTCTCTTAGGCCTTCCTCTTCCTCTTCCCTGGAAGCTCTATCCTTAGCATCCTTCTCCCAATATACTCAGTATCTCTCCTTTACATTGCTTTATATTTTATTTTCAAGGACACCCTTACATTTTGCCTGGGTTGTGCCTCTGATTTTTTCTAAAAAAAAAAGGTTACATACACACAGTATAGAAAATCCTAGCTTATTTCATCTAGAAAAGTGCCTCAGGAATTTCATCCAAAAAAAAGGTAACAGACTAACATTATAAAAAATAAGTCAGAGGCATTCTAAATAATGACAACCCAGGTCAAAGTGTGTGAGAAGCCCAGGGTGCGTTACAGCCACCTTAACCTCGTCACAGCCAGACAGGACACTAATTGCCACACGGCAAGCGGTTTATTTACAGAACACACAAGGCAAAGCACAGAGCACAACACAGTCCATTCTCTTTCTACAACCAGTCCTTCCACCTCCACTCCTCCTTCCTGAGCTTCATCCACTTCCTCCCGATTCAAGCCATTGAGTGGTGGTGACTGGCTGCTTTTATAGGGCACCCAGAAGGAGTCCAGGTGCCTAATGAGCTTCTTCTGGCAGCACTTCCGGGTGTGGTGGAAATGCTGCCAAATAGGGCTTTTAAGTGTCCAGGCACCCTGTGGCGGTGGCCATGGGCCCCAGCAGAGTTGAACTTCCATGCTCATGACCCGTGGACCCATTGGAAGCAAAGGAAGCTACCCTCTGCTGGTCCAGGGGAGGAAATATCCCGGAAATGCTGTCTCCCCTGGTCTTTCCACTGTCTGGGCGTCCTGACTGGGTAAGTGCCCCAGCCTTCCGCCACATATGGAACACTCCTTTTTTGGTGAATAAACTGCACCTCTGGTGCCTATAAAGCATAATTACCCCCATACAACATTGAATCACAGTGGATTTAATGTGGCTTTTTGGCACTGATCAAAAAGAGACTGTTTAATGTCAAAGTGGAAACAGAACGCAAAGTGGTCTAAATTAATTACAAATAAAAAAGACCCCCTTTAAATATGACACACCTAACTTATCATTGGTGTAGTCCATTCGTTTCAGAAGAGACATGATTCATTTAAATAGAGTTCACCTGTCTCTCCTGCTTATGGTCAACTCAGTATTATGACTTTACCTACACAATGAAGACAAAAAGAACACTTTTCGGACATCAGAAAAAACACCATTTTACCATAAGCCAAACACTTCACATGATCAATAAAAACGCCATTCCCGACCATGAAGTGTGGTGATGGTGGCAACATCATGCTCTGGGGATGCTTCTCTGCACCAGATCCTAGAAGATTTTTCAGAAGGCTGTTTACTTGCAATTCCTATGCAAACTGAACAGTTCTGCAAAGGAGAATGGGATAAAACTGCAGTGTCCACATGTGGCAAAGTTGGTAGAGCCCATCATAACTTCAAAGGTCAGTCATTTTCTAACACTTAATCCAGAACAGGGTTTCGGGGGGTGCTGCAGACTATCCCATCTAACATCCCCCAGGATCAAGGAAGTCTCTATCTATCTATCTATCTATCTATCTATCTATCTATCTATCTATCTATCTATCTATCTATCTATCTAGGGCACAATGCAGGAACAAACCCTTCAAAGCTGCAGAAGGTGCTTCTACTAAATAATGACTTAAAGGTGGTAAATACTTATGTGATTGATTATTTAGTTTTTTTCTTGGTATTTAGTTTAAACCCGTTTGCAGGGATCTGTTTTTTCTTTGGCAATAATGTAATTCAGCGTCATGTGGTGAACACTTTTTTTAGACACTTTAGGTGGGCCTGAAACAGTATGACCAATAAGTCATTGGAAAGACACAGCATGACACTACATGGGTGTATTGCAAAAGAACTGAAGCATGACCAGCAGTTTTTACCACTAGTGGGCTTCCTTTTTTATTTGCAGTTACACAATAACAGAACACAA
The DNA here is from genome assembly GCA_026402145.1 of Polypterus bichir lapradei. Lineage (NCBI taxonomy): Eukaryota > Metazoa > Chordata > Cladistia > Polypteriformes > Polypteridae > Polypterus > Polypterus bichir. Next base: position 85,444 of record JANRMT010054433.1, read on the forward strand.
TTTAGAGTTGCAGGGGTGTCTGAGCCTATACTGGAAGCAGTGTGTATAACACATGGGCCATCCCTAGATGAGACAGCAGTCAATCACAAGACCAAACCCAAACACAGCCAGACTCACACAGATGCTAGTTTGTGAACCTAATCTGCGCATCTTTGGCATTGGGGGTGTGGGGGGGCAAGAATATTTAGAGAAAAAAAGCACAGAGATGGGTAGAATATGTAAAGACCACATAGACAATGACTGGACTATGATACTAGATTGATGAAGCAGTACCTTTTAACTCCTCTCAGAGCCACCCACTGATTCTTCTTTACTTGACATCTATCTGTGTATCGGTAAAGGGAAGTGCATCATTTTTACCAACATTTCACATCTGATTGCGAACTTTCTTCACTTCAAACTTCTGACTCACTGAAAGTATATAGTAACATTACATCATCACACTGTCTGAGCATTTGTGTTTTACTGCTTTTTAGGAAACAAGAGTTGATATTCAGAATAAAAGAGATAAGTAAAAACAAAGGACACAAAAAAAGAGGTGTTGTACTTATCAGTTTGAAAAAAAATAATAATCACTTTTCCTTAACTATATTGTATGATTTGGCTACATTTATTTTACTTGAAGAAAATAATTCTTAGTAAGAGGTACTGAGAATCAAGCCGCAACAGTTTTTATTGCTACTGCTTTACATGTCTAAGCACTTGGGGTTGAGTTCTGGCTTCATTAATTTCTGTGGAGTCTGTAAATTCTCCCAGTGTCTTTGTGGGTCCTTCTCTGTATGCTCTAATCTTCCTAGTTCATTTCCAAGATGTTAGCTGGCAACACTAAATAGGCCACCATTTAATTGAGAGTGGTGTGATGAACTGACCTGGGTTCACGGTTGGTTCCTGCTTTGTGCCTGGTGGAAATGTTCAAGCTCACCTCATCCTAAATTAACAGGATTGTAAAAATGGATAGAGGAAAACAGTATACATTAGAGTATACAGTGAATGTATATACAGTATTGTGAGGGTTATGTCAGTTCATGTAACTGAGTGTGCATATGTGTCTAAGACTTCATTGTGATAAATTGACACTCTGTCCAGATTTGCTTCCTTTCTTGTGCTCAATGGCTCCTCATGACCCTTGTGATATATGGCCGCCAGTTTATCCCGGCCAATACCCCGAAGCCGCCAGATGGAGTCCGTCTTGCAACATGGAGGTGCCCCGAGTTCCAACAGGGCATCATGGACATTGGAGTTTTACATCACAGCCCTGCTGGATACCATGGGGGCTGCCAGGGGAAGCTGCAGGAAGGCATGAGGATTTTTATTATAGCCCGTAAGTACTTTCCAGTAACAGGAACGGAAATAATGAAGTACTTCCAAGCTGAAGAAAAGGAGTTTTCACCTGACCCGGAAGTGTTATGAAATCACGTGGACTGAGGGACAGAAACACTTCCGGGTCAAGGAGTATAAAAGGACTGTGGGAGATCCTAGCAGAAAGCCGAGTTGGGAGGAAGGGTGACTGAGCTGCTGGGAGTGGAGGATTGGTTGTGTTACTGTTATTGTGATTATTGGAGCATTGTGGAGGTGCTTTGTGCACATTATTGTAAAAATAAATTTATTATTGGGACTTTTACCTGGTGTCTGACATGTGGTCTGATGGTTCAAGGGGACAATAGCGCCCCCTATCTGTCACACCCTAAATTGAAGTACGAGATGTGAGGAAAAGGAAGTACGCTGTATATACATGTAACGGCCGACCCTTTACCCAGACCGGCCACTACACTACCAAGGCTATTTCCTTGGACTAACCTGAAGACTCTCGAGACGATAACAAGTCTTACTCCTTACATATTGTCCTATTTTTCCCGACACAACGAAATAACAAGCAAACAGTAGACAGATATGTAAAACCAAATACGGATATATTGACAGTGATAAATGTAAATACACATAAAGACAGATGAATACTCAATAATATACAGTATATGTGCACATGTGGCTGATGTGATATTTTGCTTCTTCTTAACAATACAAAAAACGATCTCACCGTAAGTGTCCTCAGCAATGGTTGATAAGTATCCAGACCCCGGGGTTTCTCGGTGCTGGCAGTCGTGATTATGATCCGGATCCTTAAGAAGAAAGTAATGGACTTGTACGATGAACGGGAATGAGTTGAAATATGGATGCGTAAATGATTCTTTTTCTTTTCCCTCTCTCTCTCTCTCCTCCTCCTTTTTCCCTTTCATTCCTCTTGTTTAAATACAGAATGTCCCAGATGTAACTGGTGGATTCAAGAGATAATTTCCGTCTTGGGGCTGAGGTCTCCCTTCATCATCCTTCCTCTTTTAACTTACGGGGACAACATTTTCTGATACACACATATAGTAAAACAAAAACGCACTCAGCACAGACAAAAACAAATACTTATTATTATGTAGCCCCGCTACATACAGTATAGTAAAAGCATACACTGTTCAGGCTATGCTGATTTGTGTCTTTAAATTATATCTTCATGAGTGTGCTGACATGTCTGTAAAAGACCAGAATCCTATCCACGGTTAGTTCTCACATAACATCCAGTGCAGACCAGTTGGACTTCTGGGCTCAAACACTTTTTAATGGAAAATGGAAGGTTTACTAATTAGTCAGATAAAGCAGACAGATATTCAAAAAGCTAATGAAGATTTAATTGGAAAAGAGTACCTATTATGGATGTTCCACTAAGGTTTGATTCCTGCTTTGCACCAAATTCTGTGAAGATAGGATCTACCACCCTTGGCCATGAATTGGGTTAAGTGGCTTTATTTTTATCAAGGAGTTCAACTAAATGTTAGCAACATCATCAAAAGGCTAGCAGAGGATTTAAAAGGTTGGATTGACTTTTATCAACCTTTTGCAAATGTCAGCTAGTAAACTTATGTAGAGTTTGTGTGGTGTAACAATAGAGTGATTGACTTTCAATTTCAAACTTCAAAACAAAAAGTTTTAAGAAAAACAAGATTATTATTAACATTACTCTTTATATTGATGTGATCAATAGATGTATAATTTGAGCTTAATGACCAATATCAATGAGTATGCCACACCTTTAGCTTTAGCTCCCATGACCCTCTAGTAGAATGACAAAGCTTGATTTTCCATAGTCAGTGGTGGCAACAGATCATAACTCAGGTTTAATTTTGTTTTACGTCATAGGGGCGTGCTTCTGTGCATGTGAGATCTGACAACCTGTGATTGTTCACCCGGAAGTGAATAATATAATGCAACTGGGAGAACTAAGAGATGCGGGTGTTATGGACCTCACAAACAGAAGAGAGGCTTGTCTGATGTTTCATGTTTTACATACCACAGCAGACTGGAAAAAGAGAAAAAACGAGCAGAGACTGTAGCTAAACTCACTGTACTTGTAAAGTCTTCCCACATTGTAGGCTGTTAGAAAAACGGGTCAGCTTTCAATACTTTGGAAATGTGAAACTGTGCTGGAAAGTCGTCTGATTTGACATACCCTGTGATTTCTAGTTATGTAATCTGACATATTCATGCAGCAAGATTAGCAACTGCTGTCATCAAGTTGACATCTCCTCTGACTAGAAGTTGTGAAATGTGACATCAGCTTGAAAACAAAAAAATTAATACTGCTGTTTTTGGCACACCAGAGCTTTAGAACTGGGTTCTTACTGAATTTGGGCATTCGGTCTCGATTAAGATAAGCATTGACTGCTTAATGAAATCAGACCAAGCTGTTGTGGAAGATTCATGAAACTACAGCAGACAGGCAAGCACTGGGAGGTGGTCCATCTGAACGTTAAAGTAGTAGAATTATCAGACATCCCTAGATAGCAAAAGTGTGTTTGAACGATGACATTAACCACTACCTTTACCTGCACTAAACCTCTAGCTCCTCTGCCAAATACCAAGGCAGGTATTCAGACTAAAATTTGAGCAATAAAATACCAGGAGATGGAAGAAAGCATTAAGGATAAGACTGAATCATTGCCAAGGGAATAGCCGAGATTAACAGGAAAAGCCATTGATTACATCTTGCCTGAAGAAGGTGTCTGAGTTGCCTCGAAAAGCTTACATATTGTAATCTCTTTAGTTAGCCAATAAAAGGTGTCATTTTGCTTAACTTCTTACTACAGAAAAAGCCATAAAAACTGATAAACAATGCAAAAAAAGTCAAAGGAAAAAAAAATTATCTAACTTGATTTGTTTCCCCCTAACTAGCCCTATGAGGCTTGTTTGTTTTTTCTGTTTAAGACTCACACTGCTGGGCACTACCATCTTAAATGGGTGAAACACAACAAAGTAAATCATCACAGGTGTAACAGCCAATCTTAGAAACTTAGAAAGCTTTGAGTTAAACCCATATTAGTGTTTGGTTAATTTAAACAGAATATACATTTCTTTCATAGTCATAGATAATGGTGTAGTCTTTTCCCCCTGTAAGTTAGTATGAGATAGAACTTTCTTGCTCTAATTAAGATACGGTGTGTTAATTGAGTCAGTTGTTGTTTAGATCAGGTCCCAGTACACAGAGACTTACAGTATAAGACCCATTTTCAACATAGAAATGGGATAGGCATACAGTTTTCTAACCATTTTGAAAAGTTTGAGCAACATTTAGAAGTGATTTTGTAATGATCAGAAATTTAACAAGAGTTAAGCTTTGAACAGAACTTCTCTTAAACAAGAACTTTCCTCTTTTTTTGCTATATCAATTTTTTTTTGTGAACTGTTTTATTTTGAATTTTTACTAAAGTCTTTAAAAACTAAGATATTTTGACTGTGGTATCATTTCAACACGTTAGCCCTTTGTTGAATCCCATTTTGTATGCTAGAGCTGCTGAACTTTGGTAATTTTGGAAAAACACAACTACAACAGGATTGGTGATGGGCACAGCAAGAATAAACAACATGGTCATACCAATGCAAAAACAGTCACAAAATGGTGGCAACCATACAAAGAAATAAAAAAAATAAAACAGAAGATGCTCTCCCCTAATGATTAATCCATCCATCCAATCTCCAACCCGCTAAATCCGAACATAGGGTCACAGGGGTCTGCTGGAGTCAATCCCAGCCAACACAGGGCACAAGGCAGGAATCCAATCCCGGGCAGGGTGCCAACCCACCACAGCTAATGATTAATGAAAAATGAAATTGAAATAAATATAGAAGCATTCTAAAAAATTAAGCAATATGACAAAGTGAAGTTAAAAGCCTCAGTTTTTCAAACCTCCTCTCAGTGCCTGTTGTTAATGCAACCTTTAATTATATTTGAGTCACTTGATGGGAAGGGCACTATAAGTAATGCATTCTGCCTTGCCTAAAGCCTCTAGTTAAGTGCTCCCATATTTTTGGATTTTTTCATGTTTAGCATTTTGGCTTTGAAGACTCTTTGATTGCTTTGTAATTCTGCCTTTATTTTGTGCTTTTGATACCTCTGCCTGTTTTTTCACTTCATTTTTGGATTATAGATCTTAACAAAATATCCTGCTTTTGCTTATTTGCAATGTCCTGTCTGCTCATCCAAGTCTCTACCCCAACAGTGGTCTGCGCTCTCAGTCAGGTTTTACAGGGTGGTACTCTTTACTGTTGTCTTTCAATTTGTTTGTCTTTTTTTCGGATGTTTGCTCTCACAAAGAAGTGTGACAGTAGTGCTCAGCGTTGTGTGTTGCACATTCCCATATCTTCTACTATGTGTGACTGAAAATGTGTGCTTGGAGTCAATAAAATCAGGCAAATAACACGTTGAGTAGTTCTGAGGTGGTCCAGTTTGAGTGAGAGTGAGTGTTATTGTTACTGTGATGATGCTGGTTCTGCTCCATGCTCCCATCTGGCTTCTGGGAGCTCTTGAACCCGACACCGTCGGTAATGTCACCGATGAGCTAGGCAGTGAGGCACAACAATGAAGCAAGGGGATGGTGCAAAAAGTGCAAAGTGCTTTTATTTTAAAACAACAAAACCAAGTGATCAAAATAAAGTGTAGTGCATCACAAACAAATCATTAAATAAATAAATCATCCAATAAAACCAAGTGAAAGGTGGCGGTTAAAATCCAATAGAAAAAAAATCCCTTAAAAAAACAACAAGGTTAAAACAATGGCTGGAAGCAGTCTTTTTAAAATCAGCCCGGTGCCTTTCTACTGGTGACTCCCCTGCTTCTCCCGTCCAGGTTATGCACCAGAGGAGCCACCCTACCTGCAGCTGACTTTCTTCACTCGACTGGTCTGGTGGTCTCCCGATCCCTGGCTTCATTCAGCCCCTGCCAGACCAAGACTTGGCTTCCCCAACAGCCAGGACGCTCACGCTGGGGATTCCACTCCAAATCTCAGACTCCCGTTGCCTTCGCTGCGGCAAGCCAACCTTCTCCCAGTCACTCCTGCGGCAAACAAGCGCTCAGCAGGAGTGACCACTACGGCCAAACACCCAACTCGAGCGTGCCTCTCCCAGCTGCCTGCATACATCCGTGAGTCTGCACACGCTCGCTCACTCGCTCTCCTTCTCTCTTGCTCCTTCACTTCCAGCTGCCTTCTTCCTTAACCTCCGTTTCTTTCATTTTTTTCCTCCCCGTCCTAGCTGCCTCGCGCTTCTATTAATTTCGGGGACGTGGATCAGGTGTGGCAATCAGCAGCTCCCGGCAACAATTACCTGTGCACTTAAGCAAGGACCGCCCACATCATGGCCACACTACCATGTTCTCTCTCTAAGCCGCAAAAGCGGTGATTATTTATTTAAAAAGTGGCCTTTTTGACTTGAGTTGTGGACCCGCTACACCACAGTCCTGCAGTGGATTGGTCTTCCATTGACGGTTCGTTTCTGCCTTGTGCTAACTGTAGCTGGGTCCCTAAATTGAACAATGCAAAGGTTATGAATGAATGGACATCCATTTTTTTATGGCTTTATTTATATCAGAATATGATACTGCCAATGCAGATTATCCCACGTAAGTGCTCGTGTACACTCATCATGCAAGATGAACCCTTTAGCTTTTAGTCAGTCTGGGTGGAGGCCACTGTAAATGTGTTTAGCTGATTGCAGCATGCTACTGACATGTAAAAATCTCCCTGTTATTTAAGACCTTTGAAACAATGAATTACACAAAGTCTGTAGATTACGTGATCTGAATGTTGCAACCAGAGGCTGAAATTCCAGTTTGCATGCTTCCTAGGAAATAAAACGGAAAAAACAACAAGAACCTGCCTGATTGTGTTACACCCTGAGGCCTAAGAGTCCATTTTTTATGTCTGGTAGATTACCTTTTGAAACATTAGTTCCCCTACTCGGTAGTGAAAAGCTGCTAATCTTCAAAGTACTTTTATAATCTAAATCCACTGCTTTCCTTTAAGTCAATTTGTGTACTCAGTTTGGTAAAGTACTAGTACACCTCACAACATGGGAGTCATGGTAGTCAGTATCCGGTATTCTGTTTTTTCTCTTCATTCATCAATCTGTTCCATGAATTCCTGCTTTGTCCAGTTCATGGTCACAGATGAGGTGGCAGCATTAGGTGCAAAGCTGGAAACAAGTCCTGGTTGGGGAGCCATCCATCATAGGACGCACTCTTCATTCAGTTGAACCCATATTTTAATAATTTACAATCATGTGAAAAGTTGTTTCTTAATAACTCTGTAATGTGACTATTGAAAAAGAGTAAACATAACATATCTTAAATAAGAAAACCCTACCTAGTTTTATTTGCACCAGCATAAAATCATCAAATTGTTCTCAATGTATTTAATAATATGAAATTTGATAGGCACAAGGTAAAGATTAAATTCTTTTATATATAACTAGTAATATGCGAACCTCTGGTACTCTCAAGATCCAGCCCCAGTAGGCCACAAGCAAAGCATGCCGTGTGGTGTAGTGGTTAAGGCTTTGGACCTCAAACATTGAGGTTGTGGGTTCAAATCCAGTTACTGACACTGTGTGACCATGAGCAACTCACTTGACCTGCCTGTGGAAAAGAAATATAACTGTTTGTATCATAAATGTTTTAAGTTGCCTTGGAAAAAGGTGTCGGCCAAATAAATAAATAATTGAAAACAGCAGCAGGTTGTGCTTGACGCTTAGCACATGCCACAGCTGCCATTCTTCTTCTTCCCATTATGTAACCGTCTTCTGCAAATCTGCTTCATGCTCAGAAGATGTCTCTGCTCTTCACTTTCTTTCTGCCATTTCACCCTATCAATCAGTTTTCCCATGCAATTTTCTGTAGAAATCCCTGATAACTTTATGGGGGTTGCCATCAGCCAAATGTTGTGCTTCACCAGCATATATCACATCATAAGGTTTCAATTAGGACCAAGATGAAGGCTGCAGTCCTGGTGGCTCATTAGTAATCGCTTGACAAAAGGACACAATCCTTAGCATTTTATATATACTGTATAGACAGATGCTCAATTCGAGAATGGAACAGGCCATAATGTACAAAACATAACATGAAATGGAGTGCTAGTGCCTGCCCCATGTAAAGGTTCTAAAATATGGAGCACAAAAATAGTCAGAGAGGGATTAACAAATAAAGATCAACATGGTAGTTAAAGAAACAGGTAACTGAGCACAGCCATACAGCTCCACTAGATCTTCTTGCTTCCACCTGGGCTGAATGGCTGGTTTTGGCCTGACTGTCATCTCCAGATACCACACCAGCAAAACTCCCTTACTTCTCTGCACTGACTGTATAGATGTGTCATTGAGGGGGCAGTCTAACACAGTGTTTATTAAGGGCAAAAACAAATTTGACAAAAAGTAAGCTATTGAAATACTAAAATTCTTAACAAAACTAAATTAAATTTGCTAAGTTGTTACTTTTTCACAAGTTCTCTTTGTGGAGCTTGTGATTTAATGAAGTTGCCCCAGTAATATTAAGTCTGTACATTTGAGTCCATACATCCAGGAACAGTGACTGTGTTAAAATTATTCCAATGCCTCACCACTGTTTACATTTTCTTTTATATTATCTGACTAGCAAAATACCCGCGCTTTGCAGCGGAGAAGTAGTGTGTTAAAAAAGTTATGAAAAAGAAAAGGAAACATTTTAAAAATAACGTAACATGATTGTCAATGTATTTGTTTTGTGACTGTCATGAGTGTTGCTGTCATCAAGGATTTGATTATCATTATTTCTTTCAATCAGGTTCGTATTTGGAGGATGTGTTGTGTTCAAGTTACATTCCGTGTTTGTGAACCGTTGTAAAGATAACAGGTTTCATTCATCGTAGTGTTCACTACCCAAATCGGTATTCGTGAATCTAAGATGTTTAACAGGCATTCCCAGTATTAAGTTGTGTATTTGCCCGCGAATATTTAGCGGCAGCGTGTCTATGAACTTGTGGATTTGCCTGCGAGTATTTGGCGGCAGCGTCACAAAGTTGTTTTCGTCTAGCTGCATCAGAAAATGTAGCATGACGTCTGACATGCCTCCTTTTTACTGTTTTCTCACAGCTTGGACTGCTGCTGTCATAATCGGTTTGAGTTTCATGGTTTGTTTCAATTATATATATAGAGACCGGAGCGACGGAACAATAAAGGAAATGGGTACATGAACAGTAAACTAAGTCTAAAATACCTACACAATAACTATAATCGTAATAAACGAACCATGAAACAGCAGAGAAGCCGTGGATCAAATAAAAAGGCTGCAGTTATCAGCAGGGAGACGTGACTCCCGTGGCGATCCAAGGAAAGGAATGAAGAGACCGCAGCGAAGGATGGCCTTATATGGGCAGGCAGTCAATTATGTGAGAAGCGTGGGGATGGAGGATGCAATATAGGCAGGCAGGCAGCCAAAGAAGGGAATCAAGAGACCGGAGTGACGGACGGCCTTATATGGGCAGGCAGTCAATTACGTGGGAGGCGTGGTGATGGAGGATGCACCTCCACCTCACACGGCAACCGAGCTGCAGGCTATGGCCGAATATATGTACGTAAGTAGAATTCAGTTATGACCGTTACGCGTAGAATTTTGAAATAAAACCTGCTTAACTTTTGTAAGTAAACTGTAAGGAATGAGCCTGCCAAATTTCCGCCTTCTACCTACACGGGAAGTTGGAGAATTAGTGATCAGTGAGTCAGTGAGTCAGTCAGTCAGTGAGGGCTTTGCCTTTTATTAGTATAGATTCCCACCATTATCCCTTACTGTTGTCCTGTTTTTGTTCAGTTTTTTGTTTGTAGTTCTACTCCAGTCAATTTCTCTAAATCCTGTTTGTTTTCTGTTACCTGAGGGAACTATATAAGATGATCACTCGCCTCAGCTATTGCAGCAGCTTTAGCACGCTTAACCTGCTGTTTTCTCAACCTCCTTCAGTCTTTCTACATTGGTGTCTAAAGCATTTAGCCATATTTCTGTCCCTTTTGAGGCTTTTTATATTGCCCTTGCCTTGTGCCTTTTTGGAAACTTTATATTAAGAATTTCTGTTTTTTTTAACTATCTGGTTTGTTCTTGGATTTGCCTTTCAGTTTTTCCACTTGACAAAATTAAAGCTTTCTTTCTTTTACCTTACTGAAAATATGGGGATTTGGCTTTGGTTATTGTTTCCACTTCCTCAGTGTTGTGACGAATCTTCATTTTGCCAATCAAAGGAACTGTTCGGTTTTGCTTTGGAAGATTTTAAGCATTTTTAACATTGTTTGTTTATTTTTTCTCTGTTGAACCATTTTGAAAGGATAACTCAGTTGATGTTGGATGGTAGCGGCCATGTTGTTTATGGCAGTGGTGTCCATTGCTAGCCACCTGACTGAAGGTCATTGCATCATGTCATGTCATTGCTCTGTTTATTTAAAATACAGAGTTATCTGAGCTTTTGGTAAATTCTAAAAAACTCGGGGTAAACAAACTACATTAGAGTCAGGATCTGTATATGTGATTCAATCTTTTGCTTTGTGTTTTTGGATTTGAAGATTGGTTTTGGTTGCTTCTTACAGTTTTCTTACTCCAGCCTGTTAAAAGATTATACTTTTGCCAGCTCCTGTTGCTGCCTGAATTTTCTAATCATCATTTTTGGCCACTAAAAACATAAAAAGAAGCTTTGAACACCCTTGTTTATTTTATTGTGTATTATTAAGAATTTTTGCTTTGTGCCCTCCCCCTCTATAACCTATCATCTACTGGGGAGGAACGAAAGTTTTAGATTTGTCAAAAATTTCGATTTCCAGTTTTTGACGGATCGTGATGTTTTAGGCTCCCCTGATACCAAAAACATCAATATCTCGATGATGGTTGTGTGTCTGTCTGTGTGTGTGGGTGTGTGTCAGGGTGTCACAGTTTCTTGAGGACGGCCTAGTGGTAAAACATCTTGCCAGAAAAATACCAAACTCGAAACCTTAAGCCTGTTATGAGATCAATTTGTGCTGGTTAGTTTTTTAAGCCAAATCATGCAAGAGAAAGCGGCACATTAGAGGAACCCTCAAAAAGTGTGATTCTGCAATTAATTATAAATTGTTCTCATCAATTTCTATCATAATGACCTATTTTATGACCAGAAAGATGAGCACCAGAGCAGTAAATAATTACTGAAATTGTATTGAATAGTCGGGTAACTTGGTTCCTAGGGTGCAAAGCATACTGACGCTCACATAAAAAATCTTTTGATAAATGAAGTATTTAATATTTTACTTAATCACAATACATATTTTAAAAAGACAAATTTGATTTAAAATATTCCATGTTACTGTTTTGTTCCACAATTTGGATAGCACTGTTCCCTGCTGTAATCATGTCATGTCATGTCATCCTCCAACCTGGTTATTAGAGGATTGTTGGGGTCCTAGAGCCTATGCCAGCTAGCATATGGCACAAGGCAGGAACAAACCCTTGACATGGTGCTAGTCCATCGCAGGGCACTGTAAAGATGAGAAATAATAGCAATAATAAAAATCCTCGGGTACTGTTTAGAACAATTGCTGAATTAACAAATGGGAATTCAGATCTACAGTGCAAAATACCAACAAATATTAGCAGTACAGACTTTTTGAACTTCTTCAATGAGAAAATTAAAAATATAAGATCCCAGATCTCAGTATCACAGTACAAACCAAATACTAGCTTAGCAGACCTTGTCTCACATTGCATTCAGCACTTTAATAATTTTAATCCTGTAACTGAGCAGGAAGTCTTAACTTTAATTTCTAAAATGAAGCCCACTACTTGTTCCCTAGATCCAGTGCCAACAAAACTAGTAAAAAGTGCCATAGATGTTCTTGCAGCGCCTATTCTTAACATTATCAATAGTTCATTATTGCATGGCACAGTACCTGATGCACTAAAAGTGTCGGTCATTAAACCATTACTTAAAAGTCAGACCTAGACCCACACATACTGAATAATTATATGCCTATTTCAAATTTACCCTTTCTCTCTAAAATGCTAGAAAAAGTAGTCGCCAACCAGCTTCAGTCACACCTTATGCATTACAATTTATTTGAAAAATTCTATTTTGGACCTTCAATAGACCTTCTATGATGAATAAAAAATATGGACGCCGTTTTCCCTTGCCCAGACGCAGGTCACTGGGGCCCCCCTCTGGAGCCAGGCCTGGAGGTGGGGCTCAATGGCGAGTGCCTGGTGGCCGGGCCTGCACCCATGGGGCTCAGCTGGGCACAGCCCGAAGAAGCAACATGGGTCCCCCTTCCCATGGGCTCACCACATATGGGAGGGGCCAAGGAGGTCAGGTGCAGTGTGAGTTGGGTGGTGGCCGAAGGCAGGGACCTTGGCAGTCTGATCCTCAGCTACAGAAGATGGCTCTTGGGACGTGAAATGTCACCTCTCTGAAGGGGAAGGAGCCTGAGCTAGTGCACGAGGTCGAGAGGTTCTGGCTAGATATAGTCGGGCTCACCTCAATGCACAGCTTGCACTCTGGAACCAATCTCCTTGAGAGAGGCTGGACTCTCTACCACTCTGGAGTTGCCATCGTTGAGAGGCGCCGAGCGGGTGTGGGCATACTTATTGCCCCCCAACTTGGAACCTGTACATTGGGGTTTACCCCGGTGGACGAGAGGGTAGCCTCCCTCCGCCTTCGGGTGGGAAAACTGTGCGTATGCGCCAAACAGCAGTTTGGAGTACCCACCATTTTTGGAGTCCCTGGAGGGGGTGCTAGAGGGCATACCTTCTGGGGACTCCCTTGTACTGCTGGGAGACTTCAATGCTCACGTGGGCAATGACAGTAAGACCTGGAAGGGCATGATTGGGAGGAATGGCCCCCCCGATCTGAACCCGAGTGGTGTTTTGTTATTGGACTTCTGTGCTCATCACGGATTGTCCATAACGAACACCATGTTCAAGCATAGGGGTGTTCATATGTGCACTTGGCACCAGGACACCCTAGGCCTCAGTTCAATGATCGACTTTGTGGTTGGGTCGTCGAACTTGCGGCCACATGTCTTGGACACTCGGGTGAAGAGAGGGGCGGAGCTGTCAACTGATCACCACCTGGTGGTGAGTTGGCTTTGATGGTGGGGGAGGATGCCGGTCAGGCCTGGTAGGCCCAAACGTGTCAGAGTCCCCTGTCAGAAGTAGCTTCAACTCCCACCTCTGGCAGAGCTTCGACCACATCCCGAGGGAGGTGGGGGACATTGAGTCAGAATGGGCCATGTTCCGTGCCTCTATTGTTGAGGCGGCTAACCAGAGCTGTGGCCGTAAGGTGGTCGGTGCCTGTCATGGCAGCAATCCCTGAACCCGTTGGAGGACACCGGCAGTGAGGGATGCTGTCAAGCTGAAGAAGGAGTCCTACCGGACCATTTGTCCTGTGGGACTCTGGAGGCACCTAATAGGTACCGACAGGCAAAGCAGAATGCGGCTTTGGTGGTTGCTGAGGCAAAAACTCAGGCATGGGAGGAGTTTGGGGAAGCCATGGAGAACGACTTTCGGATGGCTTCGAGGAGATTCTGGTCCACCATCCGGAGGGGGAAGCAGTGCAGTGTCAACACCGTATATGATGGGAATGGTGCGCTGCTGACCTCGACTCGGGACATTGTGGGTCGGTGGGGGGAGTACTTCGAAGACCTCCTCAATCCCACTAACATGCCTTCCAATCAGGAAGCAGAGCCTGGGAACTCGGAGGTGGGCTCCCTCATCTCTGGGGCTGAGGTCACCGAGGTGGTCAAAAAACTCCTTGGTGACAGGGCCCCAGGGGTGAATGAGATACGCCCGGAGTTCCTCAAGGCTCTGGATGTTGTAGGGCTGTCTTGGCTGACACGTCTCTGCAACATCACATGGACATCGGGGACAGTGCCTCTAGATTGGCAGACCAGGGTGGTGGTCCTGAACTTTAAAAGGGGGACCGGAGAGTGTGTTCCAACTACAAAGGGATCACACTCCTCAGCCTCCCTGGAAAAGTCTATTCGGGGGTGCTGGGGAGGAGGGTCCGTCGGATAGTCGAACTTCGGATTCAGGAGGTACAGTGTGGTTTTCATCCTGGTCGCGGAACAGTGGACCAGCTCTACACCCTTAGCAGAATCCTGGAGGGTGCATGGGAGTTTGCCCAACCAGTCTACATGTGTTTTGTGGACTTGGAAAAGGCATTCGACCGTGTCCCTTGGGGAATCCTGTGGGGGGTGCTCCGGGAGTATGGGGTACCGAACACCCTGATAAGGGCTGTTCGGTCCTTGTACAACAGGTGTCAGAGTTTGGTCCGCATTGCCGGCAGTAAGTCGAGCCCCTTTCCGGTGAGAGTTGGACTCCACCAGGGCTGCCCTTTGTCACCGATTCTGTTCAGAACGGTTTGGTGGACTCAGGATTAGGTCACTGCTTTTTGCAGATGATGTTGTCCTGTTTGCTTCATCAGGCCATGATCTTCAGCTCTCTCTGAATCGGTTCGCAGCTGAGTGTGAAGTGGCTGGGATGGGAATCAGCACCTCCAAATTCGAAACCATGGTCCTCAAAAGGAAAAGGGTGGAGTACCCTCTCAGGGTTTCGAGAGAGATCCTGCCCCAAGTGGAGGAGTTCAAGTATCTTGGGGTCTTGATCATGAGTGAGGGAAGAATGGAGCATGAGATCGACAGGCGGATTGGTGTGGCGTCCGCAGTGATGAGGGCTCTGCATCGGTCTGTCGTGGTGAAAAAGGAACTGAGCCGTAAGGCAAAGCTCTCAATTTACCAGTCGATCTACATTCCTACCCTCACCTATGGTCATGAGCTGTGGGTAGTGACCGAAAGAACGAGATCGCGAATACAAGCGGCTGAAATGAGTTTCCTCCGCAGGGTGTCTAGGCTTTCCCTTAAAAATAGGGTGAGAAGCTCAGTCATCCGGGAGGGGCTCAGAGTAGAGCCGCCGCTCCTCCGAGAGGAGTCAGATGAGGTGGCTCGGGCATCTGATCAGGATGCCTCCTGGACGCCTCCCTGGTGAGGTGTTCCAGGCACGTCCAACCAAGAGGTGGCCCTGGGGATGACCCAGGACATCCTGGAGGGACAATGTCTCCCGGCTGGCCTGGGAATGCCTTGGGATTCTCCTGGAAGAGCTAGAAGAAGTGGCCAGGGAGAGGGAAGTCTGGGCAGGGAAGTTCAATATGGTGTCTCACAGGGCTCAGTACTGGGACCTTTACTGTTTTCACTTTACATGGTTCCACTGGGGTCTATCATTAGGAAACATAATGTTAATTTTCACTTGTATGCAGATGACACCCAGTTATACCTTTCATTAAGATCAAATGAAGTTTCTCCGATGTTGTCTTTAATTACAGTAGTTGTGTTAGTGAATTAAAGGAGTAGATGGTTGAGAACTACTTGTCTTTAAACACAGATAAAACAGAGATGTTAATTGTTGGAGGGAATGATGCTGATCACAACAATATTTTGTCATCATTTAACTCAGTTGGAATCACCATTAATTTTAATGAATCAGCCTGCAATCTAGGAGTTATCTTTGACTCTAGCATGTCATTTAAAGCGCATATTAAAAGTTGTCCAAATCATGTTTCTTCCATCTTAAAAATGTTTGGAAATTAAGGCACTTTCTAAATAAACAGGATTCTGAGAAATTAATTCATGCATTTATTTCTAGTATGATTGACTACTGCAATGCGGTGTTCACTGGATGTTCAAACTGTTCTTTATACAGCCTCCAGTTAATCCAAAATGTTGCTACAAGAATTATTACAAGAACAAGAAAATATGAACACATAACTCCAGTTCTTAAATCCTTACACTGGCTCCCGGTTAAATTTAGGGCAGATTTCAAAATTCTCCTTTTAACATATAAAGTATTAAATGGCCAAGGTCCGGCTTACTTGTCTGAACTTCTCATGACTTGCAAACCACAGCGCACAATAAAGATCTCAAGGTGCCATTCTGCTTATGATTCCAAGGATTAATAAAATAACAGTGGGAGGTCGAGCTTTTAGTTACAGGGCCCCTAAACTGTGGAATGGTCTGCCTGCTACTATAAGAGATGCCCCTTCGGTCTCAGTTTTTAAATCCCAGCTGAAGACTCACTACTTCAGTTTAGCATATCCTGACTAGAGCTGCTGATTAACTCTACAGACTGCATCTCTGTTGTTAGTCATTAGCACTAAAACATAAGTAACATGATAGTTATAATTGGATACTAACCCTCACCTATTCTGTTTCTCTTCTCAGTACTCAAATGTGGCACTTGGTGACACGGCCCACCTGCCAAGTTGTTTTGCTTGCCTAAGGTAAAGTCATCCCTGATGGAGGTTCACAGGAATCGAGGGAAAGAGGGATCCTTTCATCGGATTAGCACTATTTCAGCTGTGGAATGGCCAAATGGGGGAGGCAGCTTGATGGATGAGGTCTCCAGGACTCAACAAACTCAACAAACAAATCCAAATCATATTATGTGATGTCATCTACTGTTAAATTCTACTCTCTACTTCTAAAATTTTAATTTTTATACTGTATTGAGGATTTGTTCTGTTCTGTGTATTGTACTGTATTGTATTGACTCCCTTCTTTTTGACACCCACTGCACACCCAACCTACCTGGAAAGGGGTCTCTCTTTGAACTGCCTTTCCCAAGGTTTCTTCCATTTTTTCCCTACAAGAGTTTTTTTGGGAGTTTTTTCTTGTCTTCTTAGAGAGTCAAGGTTGGGGAGCTGTCAAGAGGCAGAGCCTGTTAAAGCCCGTTGCGGCACTTCTTGTGTGATTTTGGGCTATACAAAAAATAAATTGTATTGTATTGCATTGTCAATATCAATGTCAATGTCAATTTATTTATATAGCACATTTAAAACAACATAGTAATACTGCGGCCAAAGTGCTTTACAATAATAGAATAAAAGAAAAAAACAAAAACAATAAACAATAAAACATAAATAGTAATAAAATATATGAACATAAAATAAGATAGATAATAAATAAATAGAAATAATGTTATATAATCACAAAGAGGAATCCATCAGTATTACTGAAGGTCACGGAGTGCAAGTGAATAGAAATGAGTCTTAAATCTTGTTTTGAACAGTTCAATTGTAGACGACTCCTTTATGTGATGAGGTAAAGAATTCCACAGGCGAGGGGCAACAGCTGCAAAGGCCCTGTCCCCCTTGATTTTACATTTGGTACGAGGGACAACAAGAGACAACTGACCAGAACATCTAAGCACTCTGGATGGCTGGTGTAAAACACACAGTTCAGATAAATAGGCAGGAGCAAACCCATGTAAAGATTTAAAAACTAGCAGCAAGATTTTAAAATCAATTCGAAAACTGACAGGCAGCCAGTGTAAAGAAGCTAAAATAGGAGAAACAGAGTCATACTTCCTTGCCCCAACCAGAAAGCGAGCAGCAGCATTTTTTGGACCAGCTGTAACCTGTGTATCAGAGATTTATTAATCCCAAAATACAGCGAATTGCAATAATCAAGGCGAGAAAAAAATAAAAGCATGAGTAGCTTTCTCAAGATCTTTAGAAGATAAAAAAGGTATTGTATTGTACTTATCCTTTCACTTCCCTTTCTTTCTCATTCTCTGTCCCAGTTCTGGCCATCCTTGCAAGTCATCCCTTGTTTCAACTCACCTGCTGACTCTGAGTTCAAAGGGTCAAGAAGAGGACTAGCTTTGAAATGCCACATGGTGATCACCCTGGGGTAATCCTCAGACTCACTTCATGAATCAGAAACAGTCACTGTAAGTCCTAGAATTAAAACACAAGTGATGTCACTGGGGAAACAAATATTTCTACAGAACCACAATGGAAAATATATGTCTGCAGGACAGAAAAAGCAATCTTGTGACCAGAAGATTAAAACTGCAATTAAGAAAAAATACTGGGAGAATAAATATAGAACAAACAAGGGGTCTAATGCCAAAAGTAATTTAAGAAAATGAATATTAGAATTTCAAAGCCCAAAGTCTGCTATGAGCAGCAATTTTCTTTAATGCTTTGTGTCTTTTTGGAACCTTCTGAAAGGAGGGGGGGGGGCAGACTTGATTTTCAAAAGCACATTATGAGCAAACCATGAAAAAGAGTGCAGTGAATAGCAGCAAAATCCTGTGCTGCAAAGGCTATACCTACTGGGTTTCTTTATAAAATACACATGCCTAGTTGCTCCAGTCTATGCATTTTATACCACCTCCAGGGTTTCAGGGAGAGAACAAAAGAAAGTGAAAAAAAGACTTGATGCTGAGAGAAAATAAAATTCTAAAATTGCTATTATCCATTCGGAGCTCAGTAGTGTAAGGTGACTGAAGTTTAATAATTAATATACACATTGTAATGAGAGTTGCAACAGCAGAGACAGACGTAGACCACCACAGCTACTGGGCTCCACACATTTGAAAAGAGTCTCTGTCTGCTACAATATCTTTCTGTCATTTAACTATTGCATCACTGTATGACATAACAACAGCAAATAGAGTTTAGATAAGCAGTGTGATTTTATGGATATACAAAGAGTTAAAACACTGTGGCTATTTAGTCATTGCATGTTTCAATTTCCAATTTGGCAGTAATGCTGCATTTCTTTATTATTATTTAGTACTGAAATCTGTGTGACACACTGTTTACTACAAATGTATTTTTTAGAGTTCATATTTTCACAAACATAGCTGCCAATTCTTTCAAGCTCACATCAACTTCCTACACTATCATCATAACGCTGAACAACTGAGCACACACAGCACCTGCGACAACTTATCATTCATGATTACCACTTGTCCATTGATGCCATTGAATTTCAATATATAATGTGATGTTACAGAAAATTTTCTCCCTTAAAACAAGTCATGTTTATTTTTAAAATGTGCATTGTGCTTTTTAGGAGACTTTTCGGCTGTAGGCACTTTATTGTAATCATAAGCTTGTTGTCTGGGAGGCTAATTTAATAAGAGTATAATTGTGCATTGCTTTTTGCAGTTCAAAATCCACGCCCCTACTTTGAACACAGCCCTCATGATCCATCTAAATGTCCCCACCCAGTTTTAAGCAAAATTCACTTATGGTTGTCTCCAGATGTATATATTATTATTATTCAGCAAGACTAGGAAGGAGTTTTGTAACCTAACGATTTTGAATTTCAAGGTAATTTTTATTTCAAAGCAGCTTTATTTTTGCTTCTTTTGGCGGCACCTTCTTGGATTCCCATGGGCACTGTCAGTTTGTTGATTGTTGATACCTGTTTGCTAGGAGAGAACATTGAAGGTGGGGAGTATATGATGTCAGGAATGTAACAGTTTATAGGTCTGCAAAACACATTTACTTACTATGCAAGTCTGCAGATATCCCTCAACACTTTGATACTGAGTTTCATTAGTCTTTGCTTTTTCTGGTTAATGATATATTGGCTATGAACAAGTTTAATACTGGGCTTTGAAGAAAGACAGGGCAGATTCCCAGATTGACTTTTGCCAGACAGCACCTTTTTTCGTGTTCATGTTGAAATTTAATGTTCCATTTTGATTTTCAGACCAGGGGCCTGATGTATAAAGGGTGCGTATGCACAAAAATGTTTCATACGCCTGTTTCCACGCTCACTTTGAGATGTATAAAAACTAAACTTAACGTAATGCCATGCAGATTTTCACAGCAGCCTCAGACCATGATTACATAACTTTCTGCTGTTTCTGTGTAGTTCCCCTTTATTTTTTGTATTCAGATTCATGACCCGGGCGTATTCAAATACACCAAAATAAATTGTATATTGTTTACAAATTTAAGGCACTTGATTGTAATAATTTTTTAACAATATAATGGTGCACAGAATGGCCAAACTATTCCAACTACCATTCCTGTTTTAGTTTTGTTAGATGATGTTGCAAATAGAAGAATAAGAAGAGAGTGCCTATTTAGAGATGATGATTATTGGCTTCTAAGTCTATTTCAATTTTTAAGAGCTACCCTCTTGGAGCTGTGTGCTAAACTGGCTCCAGCTTTACAATGGCAGACTTTGAGGAATTGTGCTGTACCTGCTCCTTTGCAAGTTCTGTTCACTCTCAGGATTTTAGCCAAAGGAGCTTTTTAACATAAGCTTGCTGACTGATTGGGTATTTCACAAACATCATTGAATCACGCCATGCCAGCTTTATGGGATGGTATTATCCGCTTGTCATCCAGATATATAAGATTTCCTCTCCATGCAGTTGAACTGAGAAAAATCAAAGGGAAAAATCTAAGTGCAATTCGTACTAAGATCCAATTTTCCAAATGTAATCGGAGCAGTCAGCTGCACAGAAATTACTATTGCAACAGGCTGGACATCAGCCAGGAATGAATCACCAAAAGAATGAGCTGACGTTACATCATCTATAGCAGGAGATCCTATAAAAATGGCAGCTCCGCACAGTCACTGGTGCTTTGTCCAACTAGTGAGGCAAAAAACATGCAGTCCTTTTAAAGATAGCGAGTCACTTCAAAGTGTAAAGAGCAGAAAAACTATCTGTTGTGGCGTTTGGTGCCGATACTACACTATAAAAACACCTTTAGAGAATTAATTTTCTTATGTAAATAGAAAGTATTTCCACTCTATTAATGTGCTGCTCTATAGTCCACAAAAAGTAGGTTGCATTATGCAAACATGTGGCATACTGCATATTGTGTCACACAATTGTGGCTTACCCGTAGCTGAAGAGATGGAGTATGATAAACCTGATCCTGACCGTTCTGTTGCAGAAACCAGTGCCTGAAGATTTGCTGGGTAGAGCAGCACCATCACCACATGGAGGTGTGACCTCGGCATGGGGATCAGCTTTTGTAACATTGTTTGAAACAGAATAAACAGACAGTGGGCTGAGACTCACTTTTCACATCAACTTTGATATCTGACCACTTCTTTTTTTATTTCACGCACTGTGCAACTTTCTGAACTCGAACTTTCGAGTGTCTCTGCAATGCTGTATCACTCCATAACTTTTATTGCTTATACCACTGCTTAAGCCAACAAACAGTACATTTTTCCTTGCCTCCATTTCGCATTTGCTAAAAATGTTTTTGTTCCACATAGTTTTGCCATTGTCTTTAAAAAAAAAACACTGAAGGGAAGGGGTTATTTATATTGATTTGCATATTCAAATATGCAAAATTCTGGGAGGAGTCGGAGTTGGGCTGTAGACGTGTACATGTATGTTAAATTTCACATTCACTGAGATATATAAAGAGAAAGTGTGTAGAACTTGGCGTATGCACAATTTTATGCATCTGGATTTTTTTGTTCATATGCACATTTCCAGTTTTGTTCGTACACCATGTTTTAGTGCTCTACACATGGTATTATACATGAAGCCCCAGAACAAAATCATCATCATAAAACAGAGCAAAAGTTCTAAACCGGTCTATTACCTTTTCCTTGTATAAACTTAGACAATGTTCAATTTAGCAACGAGATTTCAAAGTTGGAACACTACTGAGATTGAGTTTTTGTCATTTATAATGTCAACATGATGGCATCATGAGTCATCATAGTGATGAGTCATTTGGTTAGTAACAAATATTATAACTACTAATGATAGTGTTCTGGCCCAGAAAAAATGCACTGTTCTGTGAGAAGGCATGCAGCAAGAAAAGAAAGATCAGAACATGGAAGAAAATTCAACTTCTAAAATTAGCAAGGGGTAAAAAAACAGAAGTGAGAATTGTACGTGAACAGTTAGGGTTTGAGAGTGAGCCAGGAGATAGATGTAAACCAAAAAAGGGTTATAACTGGGAGATCTAAATCAACAGGCAACTATGCCAAAATATACAACAAAAATTGTCATCAAAAACTAAACCAAAAAAGTCAAAAATACTAGGAAACAAAGAGAGAAGGTTTGTAAAAGTGATTAGAGGTTTGATAATAAATGTGCAGTTCAGATGAGGAATTGTTTTTACAGGTGACATTTTATACTGTTGTGTTGTGACCAAAGGTCACAACCTTTCAGGACACACTTCCCCCAATAAGCAATATGCTAGTCCTAACAACGTAACACCAAAACAGCAGCGGCCGCAAAAATATAAAATGGTTGAAGAAATAGTCTGAAAATATTTAATAATCAAAATGAAAACAAAAATAGAAATTTGGACACAAGAATTAGATTCAGTGATCCAAAATGAGTGGTCAGTTACCATAATTGATTGAAGAACTCCTATAAAAAGTCAGAAAAAGGAACAAACTTCTGACAAAAGAAATGAAGCTGAAATTATAAAAACTAAAACTTTGATTGGAAGTCTGTTGAAAGACAAGTAAAGATCCTGTTTCTTGAAATATTCTAAAATAAAAACACACACTACAAAGATTTGTTTTAATATCCATAAACATATATACTAATAGTATAGCAGCGCCTTCCATCAAAATTGTAAAACAAAATGACACAGAATACTGTTAAAAAACATTGAAAACGCAATTAAATGTACAAAATAACTACAGAATCTGAATCAGTAGGGTTAAAAACTAAGATTCACAACATTCACAAAATGGCAGCACTCGCTGGAAAAATGACAAAAAATGGTGACAAAGTGTAAATAAATAAAAAAACGAAACAGAATAACATCCATCCATCCATCCATTATCCAACCCGCTGAATCCGAACAGGGTCACGGGGGTCTGCTGGAGCCAATCCCAGCCAACACAGGGCGCAAGGCAGGAACCAATCCTGGGCAGGGTGCCAACCCACCGCAGGACACACACAAACACACCCACACACCAAGCACACACTACGGCCAATTTAGAATCGCCAATCCACCTAACCTGCATGTCTTTGGGAGGAAACCGGAGTGCCCGGAGGAAACCCACACAGACACAGGGAGAACATGCAAACTCCACGCAGGGAGGACCCGGGAAGCGAACCCAGGTCTCCTAACTGCGAGGCAGCAGCGCTACCACTGCGCCACCGTGCCGCCCAACAGAATAACAATAATATGAAAATTATAGAAATATTACAGAAATGATTCATGAGAGCATTGCATCCTGAAACTCAAGTTTGAAGGTCAGTTACCTTTGTTGACTTCTGTTCTGCTTGTACTCTGCATCATACAGCAGGGATCTACTGTCACTGTCAATTTTTATAGCTTTCTTTGTTTTAATTGTTGGCCATTTCTTTAATTATTTGTTTTTGACATCATCACATACAGCTATTGTAGAAATGTGTTGCTATGATCATACATGTCATTGGGGGTGTGAGTTTCATGCTTTTGAGAAGTTTAATCAAATATTTTAATCAATACATGATAAATTTTATAATTTAATATAAGCATACACTGAAATGAAGTTGTAACAATGGATTATTGAAAGCATAAGGACAAAGTCTGAGAATAACTAAAGAGTTAACTAAATGTGGCTTAAAGCTTAGACATGTGAGGCTTTTACCTTATCTTAGAGGAGCCACCAAGACTAAAATGTTAAAATGAAGTAGATGTGTAATAAACATCCCTTCAAAAAGCGACAAACATGTATACAAAGTTTTTGATGGCTGTGGTTGATTGGTTAAGATGATAAAATTCTGCATATTAAGAGTCAAATGATATGATGTATTAGATAAGGTAATGGTAATAGAAAAGTATATAGGGAAATGAGTTGTTTTATTAATTGCTAACTCCATGGACTTAGACATCTGTGAATATCTAGGTGCAAATAAAGAATCGTTCTGCATTTTCATCTGGTCTCTGAAAATTATTTATTTGAATATAGAGGAAAGTTTTTTCTACAACAGGCACAGGATATAGTCATGTAGTCATGAGCAGTCCATTTATTGTGTGTGCATTTTGTTCTAGATAAAGCAAAGATACTTTCGTGTGAGAAAGCCAGATTGAGCTATTTCCTTTCTTCTTTATTATTTGGCAATAACTTTCTCGGTTGCTTCCTGATTACAAGTATGAATAGCCCTTTTGTACTCGTTGGTAGTCCTTTGTCTGCTTAGCCTATGAACTTTGATACCACTGACTTTTCTTTGCCCTTTAAAAAACTTCTCCACTCTCTCTGTTTATTTTTAACAGATCTGAACTTTACCTGTTACAGGGAAGAACACCAAGATGTAAGATACCTTAATTGTAAAATACATTGAAATATCAAATAAAAGTATGTAACAGTAGACATTAAACTACAAGAAGCACAAATTTAAAAGTAAACAAACTATGAGAAGCACAGTTTCTAATAATAGTTCTAAATATACACAGGGCAAAAGGTAAATATTGTGAACTTTGCCCCGGACACAGACAGGCAGACACATTAATGTCACCCACAAACACAGGTTTATTTTCCATTTTCTAATTTACAACTCAGCTCACCAACCCCCAATACCCCTCAGTCCAGGCTAATCCAATGCCTTCTCTTTCTTCCTCTGTTTCTTCTTCTTCTTTTTTTCTCTCTTTCTTTCTCTCTTTCTCTTTTCTTCTGACCGCCTCCTACCTCCTCCAGACGTTGCCACTCTTCCACCCGACTCTTGACATCGACTGGAGGGAGGCGGCCCCTTTAAATAAGCACCCGGATGTGCTCCAGGTGTGCTCCCGGCAATCTCCCGTCGACACGCCCCAGTGTGGCGGAAGTGCTGGCTGTCCCTCCAGAAGCACTCTGGGTGTCCCTACTTTCTCTTCCCCCCAGCACTTCCTGGTGTGGCGGAAGTGCTGAGGTCTAGGGTCTTCCCTAGTATTGGGGTCCCCCTTCGCAGCTCTTTACCCAAGGCCTCCAGGGCGGTCGCCCCCTCGAGGTCTGGAGGAGGCACCAGCCCTCCTCCGGTCTTCTCCGGCGTCCTGGCTGGGTACCACCTCCATCCAGCTGTGACACTGCCCCACCACCAGCGAAGACACGTCGGTTGGAGCGCCACGTCCCGAGAGGGCAATTCTTCCCCAAAGTGGGTCCTACTACGTATCCAGGGTCCAAGCCGGCACCCTGGAACATACCACTTCGGCACCCCCTCCAAGGTTTTCTTGCCCTTTTGGAGCGAGCCGCTCGCGCCTCCGCAACCCCCGCCAGTAGTGGGGCCGCCCCATCGCCAGTGAAGAATCCTTCAGCGAAGCGTCCCGTCCTGTGAGGGCAGGTTCCCGACGAAGTGGGCCCTTCTGCTCGCCCAAGGTCCGGTCCTGAAACAAACAGAAACAGGGGGGCAGAGCCGCTGCCTGGACACCATTCCCTGGCATCCTTCTGTGCCACGCACTGGCAGCGCCCCCCCCCCCCCACCCGCCCCCCGGCACTTGCCTGTTTGGCACCCCCTCTGTGGGTTCCGTGCCCCTCTGATAGGCTCCGACGGGTTCGCTCTCACCTTCGTCTCCTCCACCGACTCCGGGACTTTTCCCTGCCACCGCAGAGGACGACCTTTCTTATCGGGGGAATCGGCACTCTCCCCTTGATTCCCCCTTTTTTTCTGGGACACTATAACGGCTTGAGTCTGCCTATGGGAAAGGTACAGAACCTGTCTGGTTTGTGTCCCTATAGAGCGACGGGAGACTGTTGCAGGCTTAGGGCGTAGGGCGCTAGAACCCAGGGCACTCATCAGCCCGCGTCCTGCCAACCCTCTCGCTGTCTCTCCCCTCCCCTCGCACACAGAACTCACCGTCGCATGCAATGTTGGATAACCCCCTACTTGATACCGTTCATGCGGATCACGGCCGAGTTCGGTGGGTTCTCCTTTATGCTGTACGGGGTCGATTCTACTCACCGTCTCCGCGGTACCACTCCGTCTAAAGATTCCAGCGTTCTGACGTCACTGACGCACCTGCCGTCTCCTTCAGATTTTGCAGTTCAGCACGGATGGCACCTAGCACCTGCATCATTGACAAGCACAGAAAGTCAGTCGACGATTGATCTACCTGGTTGTCAGTCTTTGCCGTCTGCTTTCTGTGAGGCTTCTCCAGCCCAATCGGGTCTCTCCTTGGCACGAGATGGACATTCCTTGGTTCCGCCTCTATACAGTCATTGGCGGGCACACAAGACACACCGTCCAATCCCGTGCCTGTCACAGGGAGGAACTTCCGGTCCGCGGCCATCTTGGCTCCTCTCCTCCTGGTGCGACGCCATTCTGACTCTTCGCGTTGCAGCGTGTCTTCCATGGCGGCTCCTTTCGCCGCTGTCGCGTCCACAAAGCACCGTGGATCGGCGTGCGTTTGCCATCCGTGTGGACCCGGGCAGCCCCTGCCCGCTAAACACCAGACTCGATGAGCCCTCCCGGGCTGACCATCGGCAAGCAGGGACCTTACGTCCCGGATCCCTTCTGACCGAGGCACCCGCCCCGGCATGGATTTCATATACGCCACGCCGTCCCGGACGTCTTCATGGGCAGCACCCACACAGGAGACCGCTGCACCCCTGCAACGCCCGTTGATGTATTGCCGCACCAGGTAGAAATCCGACCGCATTCCGGTGGCGATCTGGGTAATTTCTTGTCTTCCTGGGGCCGTGAGCACTTCGCACCCTCGAAACCTGTGCAGGGTTGCCTGCTGCTCCGGGCCGTTCACAAAATTTTTATTTTGCGGTCCCCGTCTTGGCACAGACAGAGGGCCCCACGTTGGGTCCCATTGTGAACTTTGCCCCGGACACATGTAGTCATTTGTAAAGAGGGAGTAAAGGAGAGGGCTCAGTACATAGCCCTGTGGTACCCCAGTTTTCAATATTATGGATGAAGAGAAGTGTTTACCCATGCACACAGTTTGTGGTAAGTTAGTGAGAAAATCTAAAATGCAGTTGCACAGGTGTGAGTTGAGACCCAAGTTGTTTAGTTTAATAGACAGCTTGCTGGGGTGATGGTATTGAAGGCAGAGCTGTAGTCGATGAACAGCATCCACAAATAGCTGTCCCTCTGCTCCGGGTGTGACAGGGCAGTGTGAAGGACAAGTGAGACAGTGTGCTCAGTTTACCTGTTTACCCTTTAAGCAAACTGGTATTAGTCCAGGGAAGAGGGGATGTTACTGTTAATATGTCTGAGGACAAGTCACTTAAATCACTTCATAACAATAGGAGTCAGGGCCACCGGGCAATAATCACTCAGGGACCTCACCACTACTTGTTTATGAAAAGGGACAATTGTAGCAGTGGGGACAGTGGCCTCTTCTAAAGAGATATTAAACAGGCTGGTCAACACTGCTGTCAGCTGTTTCACACAATGCTTCAGGGGCTATCCAGGAACCCCATCAGGGTCAGCTGCCTTATTAGGATTAATGTGGCTTAGAGACCATCTCACCTCAGATGCATTCAGTGCCAGAGTGCATAATGGGGCCTCCTGCTGGGTTAGTTTGGTGATAGATTGGTTGCTATCATTGTATAACCATGCAAAGAAGTGATTGAGGTCATCAGGATGAAATGAGTTTCCAGTGTTGGTTGAGCAGGTTGTACTCTTGAAGTCTGTGATGGATCTAATGCCCTGCCACATGCAATGGGAGTCAGAACTGTTAAAATGCTCTCTATTTTTGCTTTGTAGCAGTGCTTTGCCTCCTTAATGTCTTTCCTCAGATTAGACATAACTGTTTTGTAGGCACTGGTCTCCCATATGAAAGCGATGTCATGTGCCCTCTATTGGTCTTGGACGTCCCTTTAAATCCAGGGTTTCCTATTGGGGAAAGTGTACAAATGTTCTTTAGATCTTCTATCAGTTCACCATGGTTTTCCTTATCTCTATGCCCATGGGGTAATTACAATTTAAACAAATTGTGTATGTCATCTTAATGTGGTGGGTTAGCAATGCTGGAGGTTTGCTCTAGATAACAGAGTGGGCTTCTTTTTTAAGATAACCTTTTGTCAGCTGGCCATCATTTTACAAACAGTCCACATCCTTCAAGGTAATCATGGCTGGTGTGTGGCATGAGGTGACAAGGCAATCGTCACATGTGGCACTTTAGTAAGAGTGGCGTAATCATGAAACCCTAGATTTTTAACATTACAAAATTGTAACATAAAAAAGTTAAGTATGAACCTTAAGAGCTGAATACATACCCATATGCTTATTTATATTAATGCCTTCCAAAATTGTGAGAAATATGTTAACTTTATAAGTTAATGGCACATGCACATTTCAAAGCTGCTTGTCAGTGCATGATATCGGTGTTCATGTGCTTGACTTTCATAAATCTGACTGTGTATGAATTGATTATGTTATTTTGTAAAGGTTTGTTCTTTTCTGGAATGTTGTTAGAAGGTCACAGGTACAATGTCTCTTCCCTTTCCACTGCGTTTGTTTAGTTAAAAAAGGCAGGCGCCTTTTACTTACAGGACAAAGTTTGGAAAGTGCTGTGTTGTTTAGATGAGCATGCAGAATGAGTGAATCTGCCAATTTCAATTTGTATTCGATTCCACTATTGCAAAAATCAATAAAAATATTTTTTGCATGGCATCAAACAGAAGTAGGGAATAATATATACATCGTCAGGGATGCCAGGGGCAACGACCCGGCCGGGATGCCTTGAGGGACCGGAAGAGGGTGTGCGCCCACCTTGGATCACGTGGGGGCCGCCACCCTGGTTGCTTTGGGGGCCACGGGTTGAGGGCATGGAAGCCCAACCCTGTAGGAGCCTGTGGTCACCGCCAGGGGGTGCCCCAATGCCTTGGGGACCCTGGACCTCAGGACTTCCGCCACACCAGGAAGTGCTGGGGGGAAGAGAAGCAGGGACACAGCCGGCACTTCCGCCACACAGGGGCGTGTCGGCGGGTGATTGCCAGGAAGCACCTGGAGCATATCCGGGTGAAGATAAAAGGGGCCACCTCCCTTCATTCGAGGCTGGAGTCGAGTGGAAGAAGGACTAAGCAGGAGAAGAGAGTGTGGAGGCGGCCCAAAGGAAGGCATAGTGTGTGGCCAGGACTTTGGGGGTTTGTGTGTACACTTTAATAACTTTAATAAACGTGTGGTGGTGGAAAACAACATGTCTGCCTGTCTGTGCCCGGGTAACGTTCACAACATGTTATTGTTGTAATGCCTGTGTTTTTAATCTAGTAAATTTCATTTTTTCGAATAATATATTTTATAAGTTATTATTTTATCCATTGTTACAAGGATGCATTGCATTGTGGGAGTATGGTATTGTCATGTCTTTATCTCAAAGTGCATTGTGTGTGGATTAAGTGTATCATTCCTAGCTTATTAAGTTGTTTTATAGGGGCAGCAAAAACTTACTTGCTTCAGATGACATTATTTTTTTACATGCTGGCTGTGAAGGTAATAACAGAATAATCATTATGCAAATGGAACATACAGTATTTACACTGGGCAACATTAAAAGGGCTAAATAATTAAAATCATGTGCAGGAATACTGGAGTTGGTTCTATGTCTCAAAAACACAAAAAAGACAAAACTGGGTCGCAAAAAAAAAGTTTAAGAACCACTGGTCTAAAGATTAAACAAGTAAACACAAACGTTGGCACCTCTGATTACCGTATGACATGACATGACTCCTTTTAACAGAAACAACTGTCCTTTACCTACATAATGGACAAATGCTTTAGCTAAACAAAAGGGTGGACAAGGCTTAAGGTAGCCAAAGAAAACTAGGAAGGATTTCTCGTGTAGCAGATCCTGTTTTTCTGAAATCCTATGATTTGCACGAATTTTACAAGCTTTGTCTTTAGAGTGGTGTGTGAGTTTAGCTGATCTCTGTCCACAAATGAGATTACCTTTAAAAAGCTTAGTGCTGCTGGGAAGGGAAATCACAGCTGCTCATGCGGTTCATGTGGCATTGTATGCAAAGTTTAACAGGTAAGCTGAGCAAAGGTGTAGATAAATCTGTGTATCTTTATCGCAGCTGATAACTGAGTGAACATACTGAGCAGCATATCAAGGGGTCAAAATCCAACTGTTTCCTAATATATTGGGGCAGGGAAATACATACAATTGTTACCTAACAGATAAATGCTTCACTTAATAAGGCTATGACATAAAATAACCATAAAAATAGCCTACACAAAGCCTCTTAATCCACCTTAGAGTTACAGGAGACCATAGCATCAGTCCATCAGGCCAGTTTGGATTTACACATTCTAATGTGAACATTTCTTGAGTTTCTGAGGAAAACCTCAGTACACAGAGAGAGCATACAGTGCTGCAAAAAAGTATTAGCCCCTTCCTGATATTGTCTGTTTTTGTAAATTTGTCACAGTGAAGACAAAATGTAATCTTTGATAAAGGGACTCAGAAAAAAAGAGTGTTTCTAAATTGCTAATGAGTATATTTATGTAATCATAAAGCTATCCATCACCTGTATTGTCCTTGTGAAAAGGCAACTGCTCCTTTGTTACTCACTGAAACAGCTGACCAAAGTTAGGGCTCGGCTGACTGAACATAGCCAGATCTGATTGTGGCCAGCCTTATCGTAAGAGCGAAACAGACACCACAAAGTTTTCTAAAAGACCACTCTGTTGTGATCAAAGGAAACTCCAGAAGAAATAAGGGAAAAAAATTGTTGAAACTTACAGATCAGATAAGCAAAGAGTTACAAAGTTATTTCGAAGGCTCTGGCACACCACATTGAGAGCCATTAATCTTCAAATGAAGAACATTTGTAAGAGTGGTGAAACTTCCTAAAAACATTTGGCCGGCCAAAATTACCCCAAGGGCACAGAACTGTCTCATTCACAAAGTCCTAGGAGAACATTCAAGGAGCTACAAACCTCTCTAGCCTCGGCTAAGATCAGAATTCATAACTCCACAATAAGGGAGTGTGGCAGGGTACTGCTATTCAAGAGTAACACTGCATTTGCAAGAAAACACTAGCATGATCCCCAAGCTTCTTAGAATAACGTTCCACAGATAGAACAAAAAGTCAAACACAGAACAGTTTTGATGACATAGGTTGCATTGTGCCGGGTGTCAAGCTAATGAAGCATTTGACAATAAGAACATCACACCTACAATACAACATGGAGCGGTAGTGCAAACATGTTGGGACTGCTAGATCTGGAAGTCTTGACATTATTAAAGGAAAAATGAAATCTGCACTTTACCAGAATATTCTTAAGTAGAATGTCCAATCATCTATCCATGATCTAAAGATGATGACTAATTGGGATATGCAGCAAGACAACACCCAATACACAAAAGCAAGTCTAACACTGAATGGCTCAGAAGTCACAGAATTAAATTAGTGTAGTGACCTAGTCAAAGTCAAGACTTGAAATAAATAAAGACCCTGAAAAAGTAGTTCATGCCCTCAGTCCTACCAATATGTTTGAATTAAAGCAGTTCTACAAAGTTGAGGGGGCCAACATTTCTCAATAGCAATGTGAAAGACTGTTACCAAATTATAGAATGTGTTTAATTGCAATTACTGTTGGTAACCATTGTGGGGAACAGCCCGGACACAGACACCGCTGGTTTACACCCAAGTACACGTTTATTTACACTATTCATATTTACAAGTGACGCACACCACCCAATACCCCGTACCAATCACCCTCAGTCCAGGCCTTTTCTTCGATGCCTCTTTCTCTCCTGACCTCCTCCAATCCTTTCCTCCAGGCTTCATCCTCTTCCACCTGACTCTAGCTGTCGAATGGAGGGAGGCGGCCCCTTTTATATCCAACCGGACGTGCTCCAGGTGCCTCCCAGTGATCTTCTGCCGGCACTGTCCCTGGTCTTCTTCCCCCCAGTACTTCCAAGTGTGGCGAAAGTCCTGAGGGCCAGGACTCCTCAGGCATCCGGGCGCCCCCTGGCGGTGACCACGGGCCCTTATAGAGTTGAGCTTTCATGCTCTGTTCCCGTGGTCCCCATACCAACCAGGGCGGCTGCCCTCTCGTGGTCCGGAGGAGGCATAATCCTTCCTTTGGTCCTTCCGGGCGTCCCACTTCTGCCACACCATGATATAACTTTTTCACATAGGTATTAGTGGTATTGGATAACTTTGTTCCTTGAATGTTTCATGATTTAGAAACTTTACTGTGTGATCTCTCAAGTTCACATTCTCTAACATTACATTTTGTCTAATGGTCTGTGGCCTTTCCATTGTGTTGAACACAAATGCATAATCAGGGAATATTAGGAAAGGGGCAAAGATATTTTCACAGAACTGTACAAAACTGCACACAGATGGTAACCAGGCTGGGATTCAAAGCAGGATGCCAGAACCATGAGGTTGTAACATGAACCACTGTGCCACTCTTCCAGTCATTAGTTAAATCAAAGACATTGTGGCAGACGGCTGGGGATCCTGCCCAGCTGGGACATCTGGAAGGATTGGGAGAGGGGCAATACCTCTCCTGGACCACGAGAGGGCAGCCGCCCTGGTCTGCATTGGGGCCATGGGATCAGCGCTTAGAAGCTCTTCCCTGTTGGGGCCCGTGGCCACTGCCAGGGGGCACCCAGAGGATCAAGGAGCCATGGAATGCATCACTTCTGCCACAGCTGAAAGTGCTGCCGGAAGAGATTCCACGCACACCTATAGTGTTTCCGGGTGCTCATGTGGCACTTCTGCCACACCAGGAAGTGCCATCAGAAGATCATCAGGAAGCACCTGAAGTACATCCGGGTGAAGTATAAAAGAGGCTGCCTCACTCTATTCGGGGAGCCAGATTCAAGAGGCAGAGGACAGAGGAGTGGAGGGCGCAGAAGAGAAGGAAAAGAGATAGGAAAGAAAGGACTGAGAATATTGGTGGTGATTTGTGCACTGTGGACATTGTGTGCAGAACTGTAAAAATAAAACGTGTGTGTTTTGGGACATTTGGCATCCGTTTCTGTCTGTGTCCAGGGTTCAAGTTCCACAACATGTATAATTCCTCAACTTTGCATGTGTATGTCTTCTATGCATTTTCTGCGTACTATGAAAAAATATGAAAAAAATAAAAGCATCAAAAGAGCAGACAGGGTGCATTGTAAACGTTTTTAGAAAAATAACAGTTCAACGGCATTTGACTATCCGTTCAATCAATCATCAACTTCCAGTGCCACTGTGAGTGGCAGCCATTTCAGCAGCTCCGTGTATGACTTTATCTTTTTACCTTTTTTTTCTATTTTTCTCTATTTTTCTATTTCACTGATCACTTCTACCACTTTCTTTTATGTGGAATCGCTCCTTGGACACTTTTTACTATTTTTACTACTTGACATGGATTTTTACACTCCGAGACTCGTCTATTCAAGTACTCAACTTAAAGCACTGAGAAGAAATGCCCACGCCAGTGTGGTTCCCTATTTACCTGACAAGGTAAGAAGACGATATTGGGGTAGCCGAGCCGGCGCAAAGATAAAAGATAAGATAAAAGCCAAGCAGCTTGTGAGAAAATGGCATTATAAACTGTCGTGCCTTCTGTGATCCTTGGAAATGTGAACTCACTACCAAATAAGATCAACGAACTGGCTGTGCTGGTGAAAAATGTCAGAACCTACAGAGAATGCAGCTTGCTGTGTTTTAGTGAAACGTGGCTAACAACTACCATCCGAGATGCTAACGTGGAGCTACCCGGGTTTAGCACAGTTAGAGCGGACAGAGACGCAAATACCTGTGGTAAGAAGAAAGGAGGAGGACTCGCTCTCTATGTCAATACAAAGTGGTGCAACTCTGGACATATAAACGTTAAAATCTCCAATTGCTGCAGGGACATCGAACTGTTGGCCATAAGTCTGCGTCCCTATTACTTGCCAAGAGAGTTTGGACACGTGATTGCTGTTATTGTTTACATCCCCCCTCGAGTGAACGCGGAGATAGCGAGTGACATCATCCATTCCACAGTTGCTAAGTTACAAACGCAGCACCCTGAGGCGCTTGTGCTAATCGCTGGAGACTTTAACCATGTAACGCTGGATAAAACATTACCTGCCTTCTCGCAGTATGTGGATTGTAACACCCGGGGAACTAGGATTATTGACCTACTGTATGCAAACGTTAAAGACGCATATAGCGCCACCCTGCTGCCTGCGCTTGGGAAAGCAGATCATAACCTGGTTCTGCTTCAGCCTCACTGCAAACCAAGAGTGAGGGCGCTACCTACAACCACACGTTCATTCAGGAAGTGGTTCCCTGAGGCAGAGCAGGCTCTGAGAGACTGCTTTGGAACTACAGGCTGGGATATCCTGCTGGGGTCACATAGTGAGAACATTGAAGAGGCTGTTGACTGCACAACTGGTTACATCAACTTCTGTATGGACATTGTAGTTCCAGTAAGAATGGTACGCTGCTATGCTAACAACAAGCCATGGATTACAAGCGACATCAAGGACCTTTTGAACCAGAAGAAAAGGGCTTTTAAAGGCGGTGATCAGCATGAGCTCAAGCGCGTGCAGAAGGAACTACGAGTCCAGCTCAGGGAGGCGAAGGAGCAGTACAGGAGAAAGCTGGAGCAGAAATTGCAGAATAACAGCATGAAGGAAGTGTGGGATGGGATGAAGATCATCACTGGCTGCAGCTCGAAGCGGGGTACCACCATCGAGAGAGACGTGGAGAAAGCAAACCAAATGAACAACTTCTTTAACAGGTTTGACCACCCTAACCCACTCTCATCCTTCTGCTGATACCAGCATAGGTGAGACATTCCCATCCACAATTACAGCAGCACAGGTGAGCAGAGAGCAGCGGGTCTAGATGGTGTATTGCCACGACTGCTGAAGGCCCATGCATTGGAACTGGGGAGTCCTCTACAGCGCATCTTCAACCTGAGCCTGGAACAGGGGAGAGTCCCGAGGCTTTGGAAAACATCTTGTATCACCCCAGTCCCAAAGGTATTACGTCCTAGTGAGCTGTATAACTTCCGGCCTGTTGCTCTGACGTCACATGTGATGAAGAACATGGAGCAGCTGCTGCTTCACCACCTGAGGCCACAGATGCGCCACGCCCTCGACCCTCTGCAGTTCGCATACCAGGAGAAGGTGGGAGCGGAGGATGCCATCATCTATATGCTACACCGATCCCTCTCCCACCTGGACAGAGGCAGTGGTGCTGTAAGAATTATGTTTTTGGACTTCTCTAGTGCCTTCAACACCATCCAACCTCTGCTCCTTAGGGACAAGCTGACTGAGATGGGAGTAGACTCACACCTGGTGGCATGGATCGTGGACTATCTTACAGACAGACCTAAGTATGTGCGTCTTGGGAACTGCAGGTCTGACATTGTTTTAAGCAACACAGGAGCACCGCAGGGGACTGTACTTTCTCCGGTCCTGTTCAGCCTATATACATCAGACTTCCAATACGATTCGGAGTCCTGCCACGTGCAAATGTTCGCTGATGACACTGATATTGTGGGCTGCATCAGGAGTGGGCAGGAGGAAGAGTACAGGAAGCTAATCAAAGACTTTTTTAAATGGTGTGACTCAAACCACTTACACCTGAACACCAGCAAGACCAAGGAGCTGGTGGTGGATTTTAGGAGGCCCAGGCCCCTCATGGACCCCGTGATCATCAGAGGAGACTGTGTGCAGAGGGTACAGACCTATAAATACCTGTGAATACAGCTGGATGACAAATTGGACTGGACTGCCAATACTGATGCTCTGTGTAAGAAAGGTCAGAGCCGACTATACTTTCTTAGAAGGTTGGCGTCCTTCAACATCTGCAATAAGATGCTGCAGATGTTCTACCAGACGGTTGTGGCGAGTGCCCTCTTCTACACGGTGGTGTGTTGGTGAGGCAGCATAAAGAAGAAGGATGTCTCACACCTGGACAAACTTGTTAAGAAGGCAGGCTCTATTGTAGGAATAAAGCTGGACAGTTTAACATCTGTAGCAGAGCGACGGGCACTAAGCAAACTCCTGTCAATCATGAAGAATCCACTGCATCCACTTAACAGTGTCATCTCCAGGCAGAGGAGTAGCTTCAGTGACAGACTTTTGTCACTGTCTTGCTCCACTGACAGACTGAGGAGATCGTTCCTCCCCCACACTATGCGACTCTTCAATTCCACCCTGTGGAGTAAATGCTAACATTATTCAAAGTTATTGTCTGTTTTTACCTGCATTTTTATTACTCTTTAATTTAATTTTTTTTTTTTTTGTATCAGTATACTGCTGCTAGATTATATGAATTTCCCCTTGGGATTAATAAAGTATCTATCTATCTATCTATCTATCTATCTATCTATCTATCTATCTAT
>JANRMT010054435.1:0-28369 GCA_026402145.1 Polypterus bichir lapradei
TTGTACCAGTGCATGCTCCCCAACCTGACCAGACCTGCTGATCTGACATCTTGTAAAGCGCATTGAGCTACAGTGTTAGTATGAAAAATGTGTTGTAGAAATAAATGTTGTTGGCTACATGTGTGGTTCCTGGATTGGGCAGACCCACATGGCTTGTTGGCCCAACATGTTTTGTAACTTAGCTTTTTATTATTTATTTATTTTTAAATAAAAATAAACTTTACTCATACTTGCATTTTAATACACATCTCTCTTGATTAGAATATCAGTTAATTATAAAGGTAAACAGCAAAATCGGCAGTTTTAACTCTAAGGGCTCGTTTATACTTCACGCTCAGAATGCGTATGCGCCCGCATCATAGCTGCCACGCGCTCTCAGCGTTCATTTGGTACATCCTCTGAGCAGGTCCTCAGAAATTAATGCAACGCATGTGCAAGTTGCAGTACCAGCAAAAAGTCGGGGGGCACAGTGTGCTAAAAGTTGGAATGTGACATCAGAGTCTCTGTTTACTATCTACATGTGACAGAAAACTTTGCGGATCCTACGAGATCGGTGTGTGCGCTTCGATGTTTGATGAATGATTCGATGTGGTGAAGCAAAATGCTGACATAGAGATGCATTCGTGCTGTTTTTATATTCAAGCGTCGCATTTTCCCGATTGTAATGACACGAAACATTTTAAAAGTCTCACATACCGTCTTCTGTGCCGTCTTTTTTTTTTTTTTGCAACTTCACAACAGCAACATAATGTATAGCGCTGTATTTGAGCCACTGAGAAAAAAAAATTAAGGACTTGGTGAAAACGTGTATTTTGTGATTAATTGGAAATTTCGGCTTTAATCTCGAATGTCCACTTTAACCTCGTAGTTTACTTTATCACTAAAGCAGACCATCGTAAACGCCATCCCAGTTTTTAATCTCTACGGCAAGCAGCAATAGATCACCACACAGAACACATTAAATGTATGATATTCCAACTCTCTGCACATTTAGAATCCTTAGATTTATACTTGATATCACTTTCATGATCAAATGCATTAAAGTGTGTATGTTACATTTTACAGATAAATCATTAATTTCGTTTAAATAATAAATACTGTTAATAATTACACACATGGGGTGACACGGTGGCGGAGCGATAGCACTGCTGTCTCACAGGGAGTTATGTTGCTGGTATATCCTGCTTGTATTCCACACTGTGCTCCGGTTTCCTTCCAAAGATATGCAGATTTGGGGATTTGGTGCCGCTAAAATGACGCTAGTGTATGTGTGTGCTTGTATTCACCTTACGATTAGCTGAGGCCTCGTCCAGGGATTGTTTCTCAGTCATGCCCAATGCTTGCTGGAATGGACACATCCCTGGATTGATGGATTTAATCAATAAACATCATTTTCAGAGATATTGCAGTAAGGTGTCATCGGAATTTAATGGGTGTTCTAGGCAATTCACAACACAGAGAAGCCGAACATGTTCTCACCGTGATAATATCTCGCACTGCCACCTGGTGGATTCCTCCAGATTTACGTAAGGTATGCGCGCAAGTATAAACACTACAATGCTTGCGTAGCAGGAGCGTCCGCTGCTGCATGTGTCGTGTCGCGTGAAGTATAACCTCGGCCTAATACTAATATTTGGAAGTGTATATATAAGGACAGCAATTTTACAATAAACGTCTACATAACAAGGTTCAGAAAATAGAATTGAATTTAAATTTTACTAATTACAGACACTCAAAATATGTTATGTTAACCAGAGATCCTCAACTAGCAACTTAATTTACTAGTTGTGCACTGAGTGAAATTGGTGGAGGTCAAGTTAATCTGTGTGTCCTTTGTTGGGCCAGTGGAGATTAGCCTACTTAAGTTGAAGCCCTGCCTTGCATCTGCTTCTGTTGCCATCTTAGGTTTGCAGTGTTAGAGATGAATTTGAGCTCAAGGTGAATCATGCGGAGCCATGAGCAAGGTTAAGTACTTGTGTTTTGTTCTGTTCTGTGTATTGTATTGTATTGACCCCCTTCTCTTTGACATCCACTGCACGCCCAGCCTACCTGCAAAGGGGTCTCTCTTTAAACTGCCTTTCCCAAGGTTTCTTCCATTTTTTATCCCTACAAGGGTTTTTTTTGGAGTTTTTCCTTGTCTTCTTAGAGTCAAGGCTGGGGGGCTGTCAAGAGGCAGGGCCTGTTAAATCCCATTGTGGCACTTCTTGAATGATTTTGGGCTATACAAAAATAAATTGTATTGTATTGTTAAATGGCTAGGGTCTCCTCCCATAGGACTGAAAAATCAAAAAGGAGTTCTCCTTAGTATCCTTTTAGTTTCCCCTAGACAACAATAGGGAGAAATATACTGTATATATGGATACATTTTCTTTTGCCTCCTGCTTCTCATATTTTTCTCCTGAGAAAAAAAAAATACCCCAGTAGTCTCACAAGTGTTTCCTCCTGAGTTTCAGTATACAGTGAGCTCAGATTTTCCAAGTAGTATATTGACATTTTCTTTTTTTAGATTTATTTGGATGTATTTGCATTGCCTATCTATACTAATAAAAGGCAAAGCCCTCACTGACTGACTGACTCACTGACTCACTCACTCATCACTAATTCTCCAACTTCCCGTGTAGGTAGAAGACTGAAATTTGGCAGGTTCATTCCTTATAGCTTACTTACAAAAGTTAGGCAGGTTTCATTTTGAAATTCTACGCGTAACGGTAATAACTGGAACCTACTTATGTACATGTATACCGGCCATAGCCTGCAGCTCGGTCGCCGTGTGAGGCGGAGTTGCGTCCCTCATTGTCATGCTTCCTACGTAATTGAGTGCCTGCCCATATAAGGCCATCTGTCAGCGGCAATCCAATTGAAACACTCTGCTGCTAAATATTCGCGGGTGAAGGACTGTGCTTATGCAGACGAAGATGAGATGGTCAGGGTGGTGTTTGGCACAAGCTCAGCGAAACTGCGAGAGAAACTGCCGGGTCTTAGCTAACATTAAATAAAGCCATGGACATCGCACAAGATAGCACAAGCACAGCTGAGAAACTTATGCATGTACACTAAGTGTCTCACGTGAACTGACTGTGAACGCAGTACGCAGACAAAAAGCAACAGCTCTAAAGAGCGCTGAACAAAAAACGCATTACACAATTGAGAAGGCAGCAGAAGAATATAAAACGAGAGATGCATACAA
Source organism: Polypterus bichir lapradei (assembly GCA_026402145.1). Lineage (NCBI taxonomy): Eukaryota > Metazoa > Chordata > Cladistia > Polypteriformes > Polypteridae > Polypterus > Polypterus bichir. The sequence continues at coordinate 3,188 of JANRMT010054435.1, forward strand.
GCATATTTATAAGTGCAGCTACTGCGGAAACAAAGCACATGGTGGAAAAAGTCAATGTCCAGCTAAAGGAAGACAGTGTAAAAAAAACTCGTTCATGCAGCGTGTGATGTCTGAAATAAAGAGGAAGACGAGCTGTTTATTGATGCAGTAAGAAATCCTTGATGACAGCAACACTCATAGCAGTCACAAAACAATTACATTGACAATCATGTTGCGTTATTTTTAAAATGTTCCCTTTTCTTTTTCATAACTTCTTTAACACATTACTTCTCCGCTGTGAAGCGCGGGTATTTTGATATATATATATATATATATATATATATATATATATATCCCGATCTACATACTGTCAAATAAACAAACCACACGCCATGGCGCAATGCAAGACGCTTTGCCTCTAGCGCTGATGTCCGAGGTTCAATTTCTGAGAGGGGGTGCAGTGAGTGTGTATGCCTGATGAGCCCAGAATTAGGGTGAAACACTTGTCACATACTCTTTGCATTATTTGACAGTAAAACTATTTCAACCATGCTATGATCTGCTTCTCGCAACTGAAAGAGGGCACCATGGTGGATGTTAGCCGACTTGCTGACCAACCACAATCGTTACCTGGTAGGTAACCACCCATGCAGTCAGATTGTGATTCAGACTATGAATGCCTTAAATGTATTTACCCCGATCTACATACTGGCAAATAAATGAACCACACACCGTGGTGCAACGCAAGAGGCTTCGCCTCTAACACTGACGTCCGAGGTTTGATTCCCAAGAGGGGGTGCAGTGAGTGTATATGCCTGATGAGCCCAGAATTAGGGCGAAACACATGTGTGGGTAATTGTTTGGACTTCAAACCCTGAAGTGGTGGGTTCAAATCCCACTGCTGATACTCTGTGACGATGAGCAAGTCATTTTGTCTGCCTGTTCCAACTAGGAAAACAAAATAAGATCATGTAACCTATTGTATCTCAAATATTGTCATCTTGGATGAACATCCGTCCAATAATAAGTAAACAATGTGAAGTCTTGAAAGAGACTAAAACAAGACTAGAAAGAGATCTCACAAAATATACCGTGCTTTTCAAACCAAATTCTCAATTTTGACTCTGTTTACCTCAGCTCTGTCTTATGTCTCATTCTTGTGTACTGCCATTTCTCCTAAAGAATCTTAGGAGAAACATCTGTGACAAAGATGATTCTTAAATGAAACATAAATTAGAATTTCTTTTAAGCCTCACACACCATCAAAGATCAACCTTTGGCCAGTAAAAGATTCCTATGGGTTAGCTAGAAATGCAAATTTAGACTTTTTATTCAGTTTGGTCCATTTCAAATTCATTGTATGTTTTTAGTACAAAGGAATTCGTACTTGCATGTCTCACAATACTAGTGACGGAAGTACAATATTAATATGTGACACCCAAAAAAAAAAAAAGAGTGAACATCATACACTAAAATACATACTAGAAACTTACATATGTTTGTCAATATTTAAGTGGCTGTTGGCTATGACCGGTAGAGGAAAACTCTCCCTGACTCCAACTGTGCAAGTGCTGATGGTCCTGCACTGTTTCCTGAAATGTGACTGGGCAAGATGGCTGACACCTTTAATGATACTGTTGGCCTCTCTATGTATGAATTTATGAGCATTACAATAAATAAGTTATAGCCAACCAATAGGTATACAAAGGTCACATTAACCTATATAAAACATGGTCCTATCAACAAACATTAAATGACAGAATCACACTAATACTCAATTTGTAGAGCAGTTTGACAATAATATCTAAAGCAGAGATTAAAACACCAGAGTTACATGTTATAAAAGCAAGCTTTACTGATAGCTTCTCTTTTCATGTTTTTCCTCATTGTTATTAAAATGTGATGTTATTATCGTGATGTCATCATGGCATCATATTTTATTAGTTTTTTTTTTTGATGGATGCCACCATTATGTTAGTAATCACATGTATAATATAAAATGTTACTGAATGTATTATGATTCTTACACCTGAGCAAAATATGTACAAGGGAGTATCCAAAACATCCAGGAATTAACTTTTTTTTAAAACTTTAAGAATTTAAATTTTATTCACCTTCAAAAAATCTCACCTTAAAATGCAATACACTTGTCCCAGCACTTCTTGCTTTCCTGTTAACATTTCCTGCACTCATTTTTTATTAACATGTCTAAAGCCTCCTGTGTTTTTTCTTGTATTTCACCCATTCAATCTCAATTTTCATTTCAGAAACAAACAGGAGTCACAGGGAGAAAGACAGAGAGATCTGACGAATACAAGATCTGCAAAGCAACAACCACAACGTTTTTGATGAAAAGCTCTTTGACTGATTGGGCAGTGTGTGCAGGTGTACAGTCACGGTGTAAAATGCAATTCTGCATGCACCAGTACTTCAAGATGTCTCAGCACTTCAGTTTAATGTCACTGATAAACATTCTGTTCACAGGGAACAAACTCTTCATAATCAAGTCTATCAATCCTAAAAAATTCATTTGTCATTGTCTCCTGAAAATCTGCTACAGTGGCTTGGAGACAAAAGAATATACAGTAAACCAACATCACCTGTGCAATTGTAGAATAAACACCAGAAATACACCCACAGAGCACAATGGCACTTGGTAGACTGATTACTCTGGCACACGATACCTAGCAGTACAGTGGGTATGGAAAGTATTCAGACCCCCTCTTTGTTATATTGCAGCCATTTGCTAAAATCATTTAAATTAATTTTTTTCCTCATTAATGTACACACAGCACCCCATATTGACAGACAGAAAAAATAATTTTTGAAATTTTTGCAGATTTATTAAAAAAGAAAAACTGAAATATCACATGGTCCTAAGTATTCAGACCCTTTGTTGTGACACTCATATATTTATATTTGTGTGGAGTTTACATGTTCATCCTTGAGATCACCTTCATTTGAGTCCAGCTGTGTTTGATTATACTGATTGGACTTGATTAGGAAAGCCACACACCTGTCTATATAAGACCTTACCGCTCACAATGCATGTCAGAGCAAATGAGAATCATGAGGTCAAAGGAACTGCCTGAAGAGCTCAGAGACAGAATTGTGGCAAGGCACAGATCTGGCCAAGGTTACAAAAAATTTTCTGCTGCACTTAAGGTTCCCAAGAGCACAGTGGCCTCCATAATCCTTAAATGGAAGATGTTTGGGACGACCAGAACTCTTCCTAGAGCTGGCCGTCCAGCCAAGCTGAGCTACCGGGGGAGAAGAGCCTTCGTGAGAGAGGTAAAGAAGAACCCAAAGATCACTTTGGCTGAGCTCCAGAGATACAGTCAGGAGATGGGAGGAAGTTGTAGAAAGTCAACCATCACTGCAGCCCTCCACCAGTCAGGGCTTTATGGCAGAGTGGCCTGTCGGAAGCCTCTCCTCAGTGCAAGACACATGACAGCCCGCATGGAGTTTGCTAAAAGATACCTGAAGATTCTCTGGTCTGATGAGACCAAGATAGAACTTTTTGGCCTTAATTCTAAGCGGTATGTGTGGAGACAACCAGGCACTGCTCATTACTTGTCCAATACAGTACCCACAGTGAAGCATGGCGGTGGTAGCATCATGCTGTGGGGGTGTTTTTCAGCTGCAGGGACAGGACGACTGGTTGCAATCGAGGGAAAGATGAATGCGGCCAAGTACAGGGATATCCTGGACAAAAACCTTCTCCAGAGTGCTAAGGACCTCAGACTGGGCCGAAGGTTTACCTTCCAACAAGACAATGACCCTAAGCACACAGCTAAAATAATGAAGGAGTGGCTTCACAACAACTCTGTGACTGTTCTTGAATGGCCCAGCCAGAGCCCTGACTTAAACCCAATTGAGCATCTCTGGAGAGACCTAAAAATGGCTGTCCACCAACGTTTACCATCCAACCTGACATAACTGGAGAGGATCTGCAAGGAGGAATGGCAGAGGATCCCCAAATCCAGGTGTGAAAAACTTGTTGCATCTTTCCCAAGAAGACTCATGGCTGTATTAGCTCAAAAGGGTGCTTCTACTAAATACTGAGCAATGGGTCTGAATACTTAGGACCATGTGATATTTCAGTTTTTCTTTTTTAATAAACCTGCAACAATTTCAAAAATTCTTTTTTTGTCTGTCAATATGGGGTGCTGTGTGTACATTAATGAGGAAAAAAATTAATTTAAATGATTTTAGCAAATGGCTGCAATATAACAAAGAATGAAAAATTGAAGGGGGTCTGAATACTTTCCGTACCCACTGTATATTCAATAACTACATGCTTCACCTGTGCTTGACTGATTTAGGGTGTTTTTGGGTCACAGGATGAGATCACTGTGAGTTTATTTCTACATAACCAAGTCCCATCTGACGTTTGTCTAAGCAAAGCGGCTAGAGGATTAGAAATAACTGTAAGCCTGAATTCATCTAATAGATAAGTAAATCTTCTGCAAAACAGTCTTAATTTAGAAGACACAAAACATCTCATCTATAACCAGTTTGCCTTTCTAGAGCAGCAAGTATTGTAAATGTCCGCATAGAAGGAATATTCAGGCTGTCTTCACCACGATCTTGAGTTGATTGGACGCTCTACCAGGATATAGATAGATAGAGATAGATAGATACTTTATTAATCCCTAAGGGAAATTCAAATACTCCAGCAGCAGCATACTGATAAAAACAATATTAATTAAAGAGCAATAAAAGAGCAGTGCAAGTTAAAAAATGCAAGATGGACAGTGTGAGGCAGGTATAACAGTCTATAATCTTGTGAAGTGTTAACGTTTACCCCTCCAGGTGGAACTGAAGAGTCGCATAGTGTCGGGGAGGAACGATCTCCTCAGTCTGTCAGTGGAGCAGGACAGTGACAGCAGTCTGTTGCTGATGCTGCTCCTCTGTCTGGAGATGATACTGTTCAGTGGATGCATTGGATTCTCCATGATTGACAGGAGCCTGCTCAGCGCCCATCGCTCTTTCACAGATGTCAAACTGTCCAGCTCCGTGCCTACAATAGAGCCTGCCTTCCTCACCAGTTTGTCCAGGCGTGAGGTGTCCCTCTTCTTTATGCTGCCTCCCCAGCACACCACTGCGTAGAAGAGAGCTCTTGCCACATCTGTGATGGTGATTCCCAAGAAATTTAAAGCTCTGGTCCTGTCTGGGATTATAGGTTTCATCTAGGAAAATGGGAGTTGGGCATACTGATGGAGTGGCCTGTCCAGCACATGCACAGATGGGTGACCAGAAGGGTAATCTTGGTCATGTCAGTCATCTTGGTGAGGACACTGGAATTTGTGCAGTTATTGTTCTAGCTAATAATGACTGTGGGATAATATAAATATACTTCAAATTTTGTTTAATTTTAATAGTCTCACAGATATAGACTGACAAAATTTGCTTTCCTTTCATCATTAGATGAGTTTATATATACAGGGGGTCCTCATGTTACGACACTGTTCTGTTCCTACAACATCGATGTAACCCGAATTTTGGTGTAAGTCGAAACACACACACTAGCCTAAGTCACTTACCTGTCCTAGCACATTTGCAAAATCATAATCTAGAACAACTAAGCCACAGAAAAAGGAAAAGGACATAAATATACCGTACTGTACACTGTACTGTAGTAACAGAAAAAAAGAGTGTAACAAAAAATCCTTACCTTTTTATGGGAGTGAGCGTTGTAAACTTGAAATGTTGTATGTCAAGACGTTGTAACCAAGGGAAAATTCAAATGCATACTAGAGCAAAAATTTTGTATATACAGATATAAGACTATAGAATAAAAACATATAATTCAATAATAAATATTATGCTAAAATAACTGTAGCAGACTGAGTCTGTACTACCTTTCTATAACTTCTGACCCAAATGAAGAACTTGGGATGTCAGGAGGAAGTGTTGAACTGATGGCAGTTGGCAGAAAAGATCCCCAGAGGTGCTTCTCATTGAACTGTGCGGCATGGGCCTGTGGCTTAAAGTACCCCAAGAAAATGCCCCCTGGAGGGGATGGGCAGAATTACTCATGATGGCATCCAATTTTGCCACCACCCTCTTTTCCATGAAACCTCCAGAGTGTCCTGGGTCAGTCCTGAGCTGGAGGTGGCTTTGCTGATACGTTTGTTAAGATAGTTTGCACCACCTGAACTCAAATTGCTTCCTTAGCCAGTTCTAGTCTTGGCTTTTATTTATTTGACACTCCCAAATGTAAGTTGGGCAGCAGTGTGGGTGAGTAGTGTGCACTGCATCCTCGTAATTACAGGCACAAACATTCATGTGTATGGCGTAATCGGTATCTATGGTGCAGGATGGATTTGAAGTGGTGACTGCAACAATTTACAAAATCAAAGACATACTGTAACTTATTTAGACATTCAAAAAATACAGTTCCAAACTGAGATTAAACTAGAAGCCACTGGCAACATTTATGAAAACAAATTGGGAGCAGTTTAATGAGCAAAATATTTAATGACTTTCAAACCAGGGCAGACATTTGGAAAATGTAGTTTAAAATATTCCAAAAGTACACATAAGAGACAAATGATCGAGAGACAGGCGTATTATTCATGGAATCCCTCAGAGGTCTGAACTTGACATGCAACTTTTCCTTATTTGCAATAATGACATAGATTCACATTTATTGAGGAAAGTGAAATTTATTGTGAAATCAGCAAACAAGATAAAAACAAGATAGACTGAATGCTGAGAAGGACACTAAAATAAATACATAAATCAAAAGATCACAAGAATTTCTCAAAATGGGCAAACACTTAGATAGTGTCGAGCAGTTCTGAACTACAAGAATCAGTCTCTTAAACGAATTGGGTTTACTTTGGCACAACATTCTCATCCTTTAGGAGAAATTTAAAGGGGGAAATTAGGGTGTTAGTTTATATTGTATAAACTGTCGAACAGACTGTATAACACACTAGTGAAACCACATCTGGAGTATTATGTGCAGTTCTTGTCACTTGACTACAACATAGACACAGCAGCACTATAAATTGAACAGAAAAGAACATCCAAGTGTGACCCAGGACTAAAGAGTGTGTCCTACTCTGAGGGGGCCAAAGCTGAGGGGGGTTAAACATTTTTAGTCTTGAGCAGGTAAGGTTATATGTCTACAAAATTTGTGAAACAAGCATGAATAAAAACTTACATTTGCAAAAAATGCAGTAATTATTGTGAAAAATGAAATACTTTTGCAAAATAATGCAATACTTTTATGAAATAGCGATTTTTTTTTTTTTTTTTTTTTTGAGGGGAGGGAATGAGCTTCGGTAGATGTAAGAGTGATGTAGTATAGGAGATCCCTGTGAGTTTATTAACAATGCAGTTAGAGAATTAGGATTAATTCTGAGTCTCTGAAGCTATATGATACATAAGCAGTTATTTTCATTCAAAACTGCTTAATTTGCGCAGTCCCAAAACGTCTGATCAATGATCAGTTTGCCTAATTAGAGCAACTATTTATGTCCTGAACATAAGGGAGCTGTGTGTCAGTAATATTCTGTGCTGACTTCACCACACTCTGCAGTGCTTTTCTGTCCTGAGATAAAGTAGGTGCTGCACCAGGATGTAATGCGGCCAGTCAAGATGGACTTCAGTGTGCACCTGTACAAGCTGGTGAACATAGATGGAGACTTCTGGGATTTCCTCAGAATTGAAGGAAGTAAAGGTGTTTTTGACCATAGCTATGTGCTTTGTCCACTTCTCGTCAGCAGTGATGTTAACTCCCAAGAAATGTAATGCTTTTCTTACTGTACCCAGAGAAATGGGAATTGGGAATTCTGATTGGATCACAATGTTGATCATTAAAGTGATAGAAAGACAAAGCCTACCCTGGCCTCAGAAGGCCCAAGGAACTGATCCTGGACTGAGTGCAGGGCACACTTACAGATACACTTACCACTGCAGCCCCATTTTTAGAGGTGTGAATTAACTTAGCCTGTATATTTTTGGAAAGAAAAAAACACCTGACTAATTTCCATATAAACATGATGAAAATGCGCAAACTCCCCCAAGACACTGACCAGACATAAAATTGAACTTAGGTCTCTGGAGCTGCAGGGTAGAAGCCATGGCATTGATGCTTGCTGGTGACAATTTCTTCTTTAAAATGCTTTCTGCGTATAAGATATTTTTAAAATGAATCCTTTTCTGTACCTTTAATGAGAGTCAGGGTTAGTAACACAACTCACTTAATTCAATTCAGGGTAGCAGGTGTCTGGAAATAATCCTAGATTGGCTGTTAGTACAACCGAGGGTCCACACAGACTTAGACAGGACCAATTTGCAACCTCCAAATAACATACATGCACATCTTTAGGGATGTCATTGGAGTACCAAGAATAAAACCCACAAAAACATGAGGAGAACCAACACAGACACTGAATTCAATCCTAGCACGCTCGAGGAAGCGATGTTTTTCCCTGTGCCACCATGACACCCTCTTTATTACATTTTTTGTAAATTATATTTGCCCAGTGTTGAGCTGGTGCCCTGTAATTAGGCAGCATTTTGCCTAATTTTGCCGGGATATGCTGCACCCTCCTTGACCCTCCAGTCAATTGAATGGTTTTGAAAATGTTATTTTTCTTATAATATTTTGAATATTGAAACAGCACAATGACAGATTGATAGCTAACTAAACCAGTTATATTAATGTTGACATTTTCAATAGTTTTCCCAGTCTGTTGCTTTCTCTCACTTGTATTTCCAGCAACATGAATGATGCTTTTCTTTGAGAGTTCTGCACCTTCAAGACAAACACTGCTTTCATTGCCACCTGGACCCTTTCTGGAGCGGCATTTCATTACCTAAATCCATAGTGAATTATATGTTTGTGCAGCAGCACAGACGCACCAAGCTGAGACAAATAAGATGTTAAAAGAGAATCATGTAAACACCTTCCTTTCTGTTACATCAGACTCCGCAGTACTGATTTTGCTGGAGACGCTGAAAGGTAATCAGTCATTTAGTTTCTTGTTCTTCACTGCAGTTGTTTGCTAAGACAGACATTGATTTGACTGTTACTGTCAGTTCTTGGAGTGCTTGTTCAGTCTTGTCTAAACATATCAACTCATTATATCAGTTTTGGCCAATTAAATTGCTGCATAATGTGAGTGGCTGTTTAACGTCACCATAACCAAGTAGCTTTAGCAATCTGGGTGTGGCACTTGGATTTGTTCTCTACATTTTTGTTTGACTTCCTCAGCTTAGTACAGTTTATATAAGAGGATCCTCTATTAGAGGAATGCCATAGCCCAAGATTCAGCAGCCCTAGGGGTTTGAATTCATTGTAGTTTTAAGTAGTCTGCTATTCTCTCAGTCTTTTAATAATTAATACTTGTACCAAAAGTCATTGACTAATTTAAAACTGGTTACTAGAATGCACATTGGCAGTGGGTGAGTGGTTGGGTAGCTCTTTTGCTGTTTAATGTTTTAATACAATGAACAACACAGAAGGTGGGTGTAAATACTTGTAGGTTTACGTGTTACAAAATCCACATGACATTCCAGCTTTTCGTGTATAATATAGTTATATAGCTCCACACTCGCTGCAAAGTACTTCCAAGGTCCATCCATTTCTAAATTGGCCAATGTAAGGGTTGTAATTGGCACACTCGATGTTCCACAAGAAGTGTGATTTGTAGGCTTGAAGCAGTGAATAAATAGAACAATTAATAAAAGTCCAAACCAGCCACTGGGGATTCACTTCAGAATTTTTGTACCGCACACCTAGTGATTCATTCTTCAACTGTTCACAAGTCTCTTAAGATAACAGTGGACAAGTGTGCCACTTTATAAATACTGTAGTTGTTAAGGGGCACACATTAGTGACACCTGAACCCCAGAAGATAAGACCTTAGACAGTGAATTGAAGCCTCTCTGAGTTGTGATTTGGAGTCACAAACATGGCAACATTCCAAAAACAGACCTTCTTAGACCTGCCCAGAAATGGCCAGGCTGCTAGACATCACCAAAATGGGAAGCTAGCTTTAAATCCAAAAAGGAACGTAACAGTTCAGGGAAATACCTGGAGTGGGAGTGCAGCTGAATGATAAATTGGGCTGGACTGCCAATACTGATGCTCTGTGCAAGAGAGGACAGAGCCGACTATACTTCCTTAGAAGGCTGGCGTCCTTCAACATCTGCAATAAGATGCTGCAGATGTTCTATCAGACAGTTGTGTCGAGCGCCCTCTTCAATGCGGTGGTGTGCTGGGGAGGCAGCATAAAGAAGAGGGACGTCTCACACCTGGACAAACTGGTGAGGAAGGCAGGCTCTATTGTAGGCATGGAGCTGGACAGTTTGACATCCGTGGCAGAGTGACGGGCGCTGAGCAGGTTCCTGTCAATCATGGAGAATCCACTGCATCCACTGAACAGGATCATCTCCAGACAGAGGAGCAGCTTCAGCGACAGACTGCTGTCACTGACCTGCTCCACTGACAGACTGAGGAGATCGCTCCTCCTCCACACTTTGTGGCTCTTCAATTGCACCCCAGGGGGTAAACGTTAACATTATACAAAGTTATTGTCTGTTATACCTGCATTTTTATCACTCTTTAATTTAATATTGTTTTTTATCAGTATGCTGCTGATGGAGTATGTGAATTTCCCCTTGGGATAAAGTATCTATCTATCTATCTATCTATCTATCTATCTATCTATCTATCTATCTATCTATCTTATTCTTGACCAAGGTTGCTGCTGGAGCCTATCTCAGTTAGCATATGGCACAAGGCAAGAACAAACCCTGGACAGAGCACCAGTCCATCGCAGGGCAAACACACTCACGCACACCCACACACCAGACTCACATTTGGGCCAATTTAGCATCACCAGTTCACCTAACATGAATGTCTTTAAACAGTGGGGGGAAACTGAAGCACCTAGAGGAAACCCATGCAGAAAGAAGAAAACATGCAAACTCCATGCAGGTTGAATGTGAACCGACATCTCTTTACTGTGAGGCAGCAGCATGACCACTGCAACAATGTGCCAGGCAAGTACAGTATATTTATAAATTTAGAATTCAGAACCATTATCAATGATCCATTGCTGGCACCCTCTCCTGACATCAGTATAAAGGTAGAGGGATGACAAAGCAGCAGGGATATCAGGGTGATCCCACCTCCTAGAGTTCCACACACAAAACACGAGCAATGGTGACACATTTAAAGACAAAGTAAAGAAATAGTACATAATATCTAAAACTAATAAACATTACAAGAAGACATAACAAAAAATCACTATAAACAACAATAAAACAGAAACTATACCTAAGCTAGGAAATAAACCTTGGCTGATACATAACACTCTGTGTCTATCAGAACAAAATAAGGACCTTATCTAGCTCAAAACTCTGTGATGGCCGATCTACCTTCCCACAGCACTGGCCATCCCAGAGTTATAGAAAATGTCAAGGTTATCCCTTTGCACATTAAAGGAACACAGTCTCCTAAGGAAAGAGAGCCTGCTCTGCCCTTTCTTATGTAGTTCCTCTGTGTTTTCTGAAAATATTCCAACCTTTCATTAATGTTAATCACCAAGTACTGGTAGGAGTGGACCACCTCTACATCCACTCTCTAAATAGAGGACCAGACATAAAGAGGTGCTTCTTAGCACACCATAGTGGAATGAGCCTGTGGCTAAAAGAGCTCCAAGAGAACACCTTCTGGATTGGATGGGATGGATTTTTCATAATGGAATGCAATTTTGCCACCATCCTCTTTTCTACAACATTTTCTAGCGTGTTCAGGGTTCCCCCTGTGATAGAGCAGGCTCTCCTGAAAAGTTGGGCATAGGTTGCTTGTCAGGAAACTCAGAGGAATATTCTTTGAAAATTGACCATAAAGTGATCCTATTAGTTTGTCTCCTGCTCGGCCATTGTGAACATTATTCATGCAGTTTGACGGATATTTGCTTTGAAGTATCTTTAGTATGTGAAATACAAAAAAGCAAAGCTCACTGGCAAAATATTTTAAGAAATAAACCTAATTTGAAGAAGAGAGTCCCAACATTTGATATGAGCTCAAGCCATTGGATCAGACAGGAACTGCAGAGATGGAGGTGTAGGAAGAGTTAGGTCCATCATCAAGCTAACAAAATTTTTAACAAGAATATTGTGAAAATTCATGCTGTTTTTATTTGTATTCAGTGTGCCAGGTGTAACTAGTTTCAAGACAGTATAGCAAGAAATGCTGTCTGTAAAATGTGCACATAAAAATACACACTGAGCTGTGAGGCTCACTGGGTAGAGTAGATAGAACTGATAGTCAGTTTTTTTTTTTTGCTCTTTGTCACAAGATTGTTTGAAGGTGGGTTTATGTTTTTTTTTTTTTGTACAGAACTTTCTTTTTCTCAGTTTTTTTTTCTATTATTTTTGTCTTTTTTTTCCAAAACTTCTTCTGTACTTGGGTTCATTTTCTGCCTTTCACCTGACACTGCCAGGTTAGTCTTTGGTAAATAAGGTATATTTGATCATGAATGAATAAATGGATTGATGAAAATCATTATTTGTGTAAAGTAAAATAAAGTGCTTTTAAAAAGTATTCAGGGCGGCACGGTGGCGCAGTGGGTAGCGCTGCTGCCTCACAGTTAGGAGACCTGCGTGGAGTTTGTATGTTCTCCCCGTGTCTGCGTGGGTTTCCTCCCACAGTCCAAAGACATGCAGGTTAGGTGCATTGGCGATTCTAAATTGTCCCTAGTGTGTGCTTGGTGTGTGTGCACCCTGCGGTGGGCTGGCACCCTGCCCGGGGTTTGTTTCCTGCCTTGCACCCTGTGTTGGCTGGCTCCAGCAGACCCCTGTGACCCTGTAGTTAGGATATAGTGGGTTGGATAATGGATGGATGGATAAAAAGAATTCACCCCCTTTGAAGTTTTAAATTTTTTTTATTATACAGCTATGAAGCACAATGGATTTAATGGTTTTTCTGACACTGGTCAACAGAAAAAGGCTGTTTAATGTCAAAGTGAAAACAAATCTCTGCAAAGTGGTTTAAATTAATTACAAAGATAACAGGCAAAACAATTAATCCCATTAAGTACTCACTCGTTTAATATATATATTTAATATATTGGAGTCGAAATGCACTTCTGTATCTGGAAGGTCCAACTTGTGGTGAGTCAGTATGTTGGCCTAACACACGCAGTTTAGACTAAAGAACACTCCATGTAACTTAATGAATAGGCGACTGAAAAGCACAAGTCAGGGGACGAAAACAAGAAAATATCCAAGTCACTTGGAGTACAGCTTAATCAATCGTTAAGAAATGGAAAGAGTATGGCACAGCTATAAATCTGCCTAAAACAGGACATTTACAAAAACAAATTGAATGTGCAGGAAGAAGACTAGTCAGAGAGGCCACCAAGAGATGCATAACAACTCAAAAGAAGGAGTTACAAAAGCAGGGTCGTTTCTAGCTTTTTGGGGGCCCCATGCAAGATTCTGTTTTGGGGTCCATATTATGTAAAACTACCTTGGGGAGAATTCAAGCCCTTTATGATAATTCATTGTGATGCATAAATCTGTTACACTTTAAGAAGAAAATAGTCTAGATTTGTAAATCTAAAATTCAAATTAATGATCTGAAGTTGACCCAAGAAATTTAAACCTACAGAAAATGACAATAAAAGGTAAACAATGAGGCTCCTCTATATAAATAAATTCAACAGATTCTGCATTTTACTCAAAATTGTTAATGTGAAATTTAGGAAACAAAGTTCTTCCACAGAAAACATAATAACATAAAAATTCTCTCCCATCCCACCTAAAAGAATAAAAAATAAACTAGGCCTCTGTCCAGAAGTACAGCAAATAAATGAAACAATGGCTTAGAATAAAAATTTAACCAGCATCCTGCAAAAAACAAGATGAAGAGAAAGCAAAATAGCATATTACCTAGTATAAAAATACAATAAACAAGCATCTATTTTAAAGTGCAAATAATAAAAGCAAAACCGCAAGAACAGTAACACTTATGTTGCAGTTTGAAAGGAACCACGTATACTTTTGATCAGAGTCTTTATCATCCTCAAAACTTCAGCTTCCTGGCTTTTTTAGAAGCAAAATCGTTAGTGATGTCATCATATGAGAGCTGCTTGCCAATCTCATTATTAATGCTGATTATCGCACGACCAGTGAGGTGATCCTGTCCCATGGATGACCTCAGGTAACTCTTGATGAGTTTCAGCTTTGAGAAGCATCTCTCTACTGAGGCCACAGTCACAGGAAGAGTGCAGCCGATTCACAGGGCAATCCGTAGATTGGGATACAGTTCCTTCGGGCGTTTTTTGCGGATAAAAGAGAGAAGGTCAAGTGTAGTCATGTCATGAGGAGGCATACTTGGCAAAGTGCTAATTTCCATCAATGCAATATTCATCTCTAGTACTTATTGTGCTGTAAAGCTTGTCACACTGGTTGCACATTTCCCCACCATCTAGTTTTTTGAAGTTGAGCAGCATTCCAAATCTGACACTCACTTCAGTCAGTGTTTCAAAACTGTCCTTCGAGGATTCAATGGTTGAGACAACAAAGCATTAAAGAATGCAGTTTTTAGCCCGTTCGTGGCATCTACCATAGACTCGTCTGGGGCTTCATAGGCAAAATGTTTTCTGGTGCTTTTCAGCCTCTTTTAGCATAGCCTTTACATTCATTTCCTCACACATGTCTTTAGCAGAGGTCTGAGCTATAGCAAAACCATTGTCTCTTCAACTAGTCAGCAATGTTTTTGCATTCATGAGGCGGTCAACTGCCACATCAAGCAGCATTGTGGGAGACTGCAGGAGCATGCTTGTTCACAGTTCACTGTCCAAATGAGGAAGCAGTATGACCCAATCTCTTCTGCCAAGCTTTGTGCTTCAACCTTGGTCAGAGGAATTGTCACTTTGTCCCTGACCTCCAACAATGCCTCCCTTGTGTTAGAGGCCTGGTACCACATAGATTCTATGGTGTTGACATGGCTGTCTCATCGTGTATCACTACAAGACTTCAGGGAAATTCCTTAAGGATTATCCATCTTTGTGCAGCTGCTGAGAAAAGGGTGTATAGTTTCTGTACATTACCAAAGTAGCTGATGGCATCTGTCGATGCTTTTGCTACATCAGCCACTACCAAGTTTAATGGCTGAACGCTTACCTGTAGGTGTTTTTTAAGATCGGAGGGTGAATTTTGAACACTATCACCTCATGTTTTTATGGTTGGCACAAAAGACAACACATTCACCAAGACTCATTTTTGAACCAACCACTTGTAGGGGGTATATTTCCTGGCATAATTGATTCTTTGATCTCATTAATCTCACTTGTATCTTTGATCTCATTTATAAGTCCAGTATTGCTTGACATTGGTTTGACCATATCTTCACTGTTTAAATCACCATAGTTGCTGCCTGTGCTTTTCCTTTTGCTTCTCTCCCCCATGCTTAATGTTTTGTATATGAAGAAATCAATGATGTAAAATGCGCTATAGTTCCTCAGTTTTGCATATGTATAGTATGTGAATAATTTAATAAAATTATCCAACCAAGTTTCTGCTGTTTTTCAGTCACAGAAACTTGCTTGCTTCTCTGCATCAGGTTCTGGAAGGCTTGTGACTCTAGATTGCAAAATGAATGAAAGCAAAATAGATAGAAATTCTGGTGCAGTCTGCAATAAGCCTGTGCCTTGGGAGAGGAATTATTTTCCAGAAGTTATAGTCTAGATCTAAGTCTGATTGAGAATTACTGGTTGGACTCGAAAAAGGCTGATCACTAACGATCCTTATGCAACCTGACAGAGCTTAAGCGCTGAAGAGCGGGGAAAAACTTCCAACATTTGGAAAACTTCCAAAATATTTGAAAGGTAATTATAGATGGCTGAAGCAAAAAGCGACTATCTTCTTCTGTTATGGGCAAATCTGTGTATCTGTGTATTTCTGCAGCCCCAGCACTTATGGAAGCACATCATGCATTTCTTAATTTCTTGAGGTGGCGATCCATGACCAGCTGTCCTTCACTGACAGTGTTGCAATGATCTCTCGGTCTTGCAGATTCATTCTTTACAACATTCGCCAAATCTGACTTTATCTGACAGAGTATGGAGCTTATAGGGGCAGTGGTGGCTCTCCGGCTAAATGATCTGGGCTGGTAACTTAGAGGTTTGAATTCTGGTAGTTACAGAAGGAGTGCTACTTTTTTGGGCCCTTGAGCAAGACATTTAACTTATAGTTGATCCAGGGGTGCTGTACAAATAGTTGAACCCTGGACCCTGACCCCAAAATTCTGTTTGTGTCTTTGTAGAGTAAGTTGGGGTATGCAAAAAATGACAAATTCCTAACAAAAGAAATTGTATATGGCGAATAAAGGATCAATATTACTAAAAATAATCACTAATATCATAACTTCTGACCCAGGCTTTGGTCTTGTCATGTCTGGACTAGTAAACTCACTGCTGACATGGGTACCAGCATGTGTCACCAAGCAGCTACAGATTCAAAATGCACATATGGTGGTCAATTGGCCAAGGCCAACTCATGTCACTCCTTTTTTCAGACCACTACATTGGAAACCTGTAGTTGCATGCGTTAAGTTCAAATTCTTGATGCGTCCATGGGTCAGCCCTCTATGTGTATATGGAGTGAATTGTGTGGTCCTGTGCTCCTTCTCGTCTACTCATGTCTGATGATGAACAGCTTGTGATGATGTCACCTCTGTGTGACATCAAATCTCAAGCCAGACTCTTGTGCAGTTTGCAGCTGGTGGAAGGACTTGCCCTCCTCCTTTTGGAATTCTGACTTCCCCAAAGTATTTAAGAAGTGCTTGAAGTCTCTCTTGTTTGTTGAATTTCTTGTCAACTGACATTAGCTGTTGGTTTTGTAACCTAGGAATTTTAAACAGCTTGTATCTTGTTCTGAGTTCTTCACTTGATGTGATCAATTTTGTAACCATTTCCTGAAACACTTGGTCTCAAACAGTCCTACAGACTGATGTTTGCTTGATTATGCTGACTTCTTTTGTATGTTGATTTGAATAAAAATGTCTGCTAAACAAATAAATGTTAGGGTTAGGGTTAGGGCTTAAACTAAAAATACTCAACTGAAATGATTCTATCAAACTAAAAACTAAATGAGGTAAGTTATTAATAGTAAAAACCTAAAATAACTTAAAATACTATTGAAAAAAAATTAGTAAATGGAACTGTAGTACTTAGGGTGTTGTACCGTGTTAGCCATTATGGATGTAAAAGATGTCATTCTGCTTGATTTCTCATAAATTAAACTATAATAAACTTGGTAAAGAGTATCAAGTGAATGGAAGCACTGAATTGACTGATAGCAGTGGACAGACAAGACCCCCAGACGTGTGTCTTAGCACACTATGGTGGAATGAGCGTGCAGCTAAAAGTGCTCCTGCTGGTGAGGAATGATGGGATTTTCATGATGGCATCCAATTTTACCACCATCCTCTGTTCCACAACACCTTCCAGTGTGTTGAGGGTTCACTCTGTGATGGAACAGGCTTTCCTGATTAGTTTGCTCATGTATTGTGCTTCTTTTGTGCTCGGGTTGTTTACCCAGTCGACCATAGCTTAGAACACATCACTGGCTACTATGGAGTGGTTGAACATTTCCAGCAGCTTGATGCACATATCAAAAGACCTGAGTTTCCTTGTCAATTCCAGTCTGCTCTGGCCCTTCTTTTGCAGCACCACTGTGCTGTCAGTCCAGTCCAGTTTGTTGTTTATGTGAACCCCAAAGTACATGTAGCTCTGCAGCACTTCCATGTCCTCCCCCTGAAGTCCACTACTAATTCTCTTGTCTTGCTGATGTTGAGTTGCAGGATATTGTCCTTGCAATTACAAGACAAAGTCTTCCGCAACCTTCCTATGCTCTGACTTGTCTCTATTAATAAGGCAGCCTATGAAGGAGGAGCCATCTGAACTTTGTGTAGATGGCAAACGTGGTTATTTTGCTGGAAGTCTGTTTTGTAGAGAGGGAAAAGGAAGGGAGACAAGAAAGTTTCCTTAGACGCTGCAGTATTACACTCCACCACTTCTGACACACAGTCTCTCGGCCTCACAAACTTCTGTCTGTTGGTCATGTAGTCAGTGATCTAGGAGACTGTGGGGGCATCAAGATTCAAAGCTTTGAACTTTTCCCTTGTCAATAATGTAGAATGGTGTTAAAGATACTAGAGAATCAAAGAACATTACCCTGATAGTGGTGTCAACTTTGTCCAGGTGGGAGTAGCCTACGTATATATAGATCGGAGCATCCAGCAAAGGATCCAGATGTTCTGAAACCAGGGGTTGTGGCTGTTTTAGGACATATGATTTTATCAACAATAGAAAACATTTAAATAAATAAATAAACACCTTTTACAAGGGCATTGCAAGCCCCACATGACCTTCTATAAAATTACCAAAGACTTATTCTAATGGAAAAGAAAAGCTTTGATTGTGGTTCAGAGGTGAAAGTTGCCCACTGACTAATATTCATTTTGCCAAAGAAAACCAGGAACACAAGCCATATGATTCATTAATAATGTGAAAACCATGGGGCATTATTGTGTCATCTAAAGCTTTCTTTTGACTAATGTATGTTTGCTTCTAATTATCATGTGAATGTTAATTTATCTCAAACATAATTTAAATTAATCTCTAATAATATCTCACTGATCTGAAAATTGCCTGCATTTACCTCTGGGGCTAGGACTTTGCTAGACCAGAATGGCCTGTGGATATCTTCTACTGGTTTTGACCTTGGACTTCCACATACAGTACTGTGAAAAAAGTATTTGCCTCCTTCCCTGTTTCCTCCATTTCATAACATTTAATTGTTTCCGATCTCCAAACAAATATAGCATAACACAAAAAACAACTGGAGTAAGCACAATACACAGTTTTAAATGATTATTTGCCTTGTTGAAGAAGTTCACCAACAACTATATCACCCATGTGAAAAAGTAATTGCCCCCATCAATGTAATACTTGGTTATGCCAACTTTAGTAGCAACAACTGCAGTCAAAAGCTTCCAGTAACAGGAGATCCATCTTTATCATCACTGTGGAGAAATTATATTGTAGTACTAGGGTGTTGTACCGTGTTAAACATTATGAATGTAGTGAGACGTCAAGCAAAATAAATAAAATTTATTGGCCAACTAAAAAGATTGCAATATGCAAGCTTTCGAGGCAACTCGTGCCCCTTCTATAGGCAAGATGTAATCATGATGTTAAATAAAGATCAAAGATGTAATTACATCTTGCCTGAAAAAGGAGCCTGAGTTGCTTCGAAAGCTTGCATATTGAAATCTATTTAGTTAGATAATAAAAGATGTAATTTTGCTTGACTTCTCACTACTAGGGCACATCAAAACCTTAATTTCTTTATTTTTAAGCCTTTCAGAGGTGGACTTGATAATATGTTTTGGACTGTTGTTTAACTGCATAACCCAACTGAACTTGAGCTTCATATCATGAACTGATGACTGGATATTTATTTTCTGGTAGAGGGCTGAATTCATGCTTCCCTTAATTATAGTAAGTCGCCCAAGCTCTGAAGCAGCAAAGCATCCCCACACCATCACAATACCAACACCATGTTTGACAGAGGGCATGATGTTCTTATTCAGCCATGATCTGATCTAGTAAGTGGTTTGGATTTGAAAGATAAAAATAAATAAATAGGCTTACAGCAATAAATTAATTTTAAATGGTTCAGAAAACAGCAGCTATTGGTTAGGAATTGAGCAGTCACTGGCATATAACCAAAACCCCTTTGATTTAAAATATTAAAATATTGCATCTAGGCAATGGAATATAGTTTTCTTTAAAGATAAGCTTTTGGCTGGACTAGGAGTGGATCCAGTTGTCATTGTCCATGTTAGAACAAATGCCATACAGTACATATTTGCTGACTTGAAGAAAGACAGTATATTTTTTGTGAAAAGTACCAGTAGATACACAAAGTCAAAAAAGTAGCTCAGGTCAAATCCAAGAGTCACCACATCTAACAGCAAAGCCAAAACAAAAATCAAATCAAAAGTCAGCAACAGGAGCAAAAGATCTGAGAACCAGGAAATCAAATTAAAGGTATTTAAAGTCACAAAAAAAGACTGATTTGTTAAACACAAACTTGGATACAAAATGGCAGACAAGATAATTTTTTAAACTCTCACCAATCGACCCCTCAAAGCTGTCACCCTAGAGACCTTCCATCTAGCCCCTAGGAACCAGGATCCACATCTTGACAATGATATCAAAATGAAATGAAATCAAAAAGGAGATACAAAATCTGAATCCCTGAGACCCAAAACCCAGAAGAGGAATATAATTAGCCAGGATTTATCCAGGATAACGCATCGAAAGTATAAAAACTCCAATCATAACAACATAAGGGCAGGCTGTTAGTTCTGAAATCCCAATTTAAAGAGTTAGGTGCCAATCTGAGGAAGAGAACTGATTAGATAGTCCTCTACGAAGTTCTACCTGTGTCATGCACCAGCCCAGATAAGACTGAGGCGATTAGGAAGCTTAATACTTAATAGGCGTACTGACCCCTACTTTCTCTGCTGTTCTTTTTCCGGTTTTCTGTGGTGGTGATATGCACCACCACAACCCAATCAAAGCACTGTGCTGTCCCTACATTGATGGATTGAAGGCCAGAGGTCCACATGTCCATCATCATTTAATTCTTCCATGTGAAACCTGAAAACCTGAGGACTAATTGAGATCATTCATGTTAGGTAGAATATCCAGTGGGGGCTGGGCGGTCTCGTGGCCTCGGAACCACTGCAGCCATCTCCACCGGTCTGGAGTGTTTTTAGTTTTTTCTGTCCTCCCTGGCCATCGGACCTTACTTTTATTCGATGTTAATTAGTATTGCCTAATTTTATTTTTATATACTGTATATATATATATATATTTCTTTTCCTTCATCTTGTAAAGCACTTTGAACTACATCTTTTGTAGGAAAATATGCTATATAAATAAATGTTGTTGTTGTTGTTGTAATCTTGGTGAGGACAGAAGAATAACGCTTATGGGGCATTGGAACTCCTTTTGGTACAAGCAGCTTTATTACATTGAGTACAAATACATACACTATATACAGTATACATGTACTGTGTAATTGTAAATAGGCTGCACTCTATGCATGCAGATTATTTATTTTTATGAAAGTGTCTATATGTGTCTCTTTGTTGCTATTGCATCATTGTCACTAAGCTGAGAAGACATGCAAGTAAGAATATTGTGCACATAACAACAAAATAAAGTTTTAAATTCGAAAATGTTTTATAAGCATGTGCACACACGCAATTCTTTTTTTAGGCTCTTTCTGTGACTGTGATTGCATGTGTCAGGTTTCTGCTATTTGTTGAAAATCTGTTTGACTAATCCATATACAGAATACTAAATCAGAAAATGATCCTGCAAGGAAAGATGTTACAGTGAACTGGCTTAAGCCAGCTGGGGCCACAGCCTTTTCCAACAACACTGCACACTGGGAACCATCCCTGGACAGAGTGCCACTCCAGTGTAGGGCCTAATCCAAAACAGATAACAGCAAATGTTCCATTCAAATATAAAATAACAACTCCATAAACTACCCTAACCAAGATATGTTGCAAATAAATGATGGTGCAATTACTGGAGTGAAAAGTGCAGTTTATTATCTTGCAGTCTGAAGGTGCAATACCTGGGACATGTCTTTTGGTAAAGAGAGTGATTTCCATTTTTAATCTAAGATTCAGTGTCAATATAAAAAAAATGGTATTGTATCCGCGTAAATGGTCCAATCCTACACTGCAGAAATAGTCACATTTGTACGTTCAAATTAGAGTGCAGTAGCTAAAAAAGGGTTAGCTGTTTTTCATTTGGCAATAAAAATAGTTTACAGCCCATTCAAAATGAGAATGATAAGAACAGTTATAAACAGCATACTTTTCCTATCCTGAAGGTCATTGTTTGCTTCAGAAGAACATGGTTTAAGGTTTAACATATTGTGAGCAGAGGAGTGCAAGGATATCCAGGAATTGTGAAAAGGATCCCGGGAGGGGAAAATAAACTCAGTAAGGCCTTGGCCAATGTGCAGTGCCTTGAAAAAGTATTCAGACAGTTTTAAATGTTGCCACATATCAAATGATACTTACACACCTTGTTCCAGGCTGAGGTCACATGCTTAGTAATAAAACATTTAGATTTTATCAGCAAGAATAATTTAAAAAAACTAAACCTATCTTTTGTAATTAAACAACACTAAAACATTTCTGAAGTGTCTAAATACTACGGTATGTTGTACATTAATTTATTTTAATATAATATAATATAGGGTGGCACGGATATACAACCCGCTATATCCTAACTACAGGGTCATGGGGGTCTGTTGGAGCCAATCCCAGCCAACACAGGGTGGAAGGCAGGAAACAAACCCCGGGCACGGCCCCAGCCTACCGCAGGGTGCACACACACACACACATGCCCACACTAGGGACAATTTAGAATTGCCTATGCACCTAACCTGCATGTCTTTGGACTGTGGGAGGAGACCGGAGCACCTGGAGGAAACACACGTAGAAATGGGGAGAAAATGCAAACTCCACGCAGGGAGGACCCGTGAAGCAAACCCGAGTCTCCTAACTGCGAGGCAGCAGCGCCACCGTGCTACCCTTAATATAATATAATATAATATAGTATAATATAATATAATATAATATATCATAATAATTTCCTGGCCCAGGCAATATCTCTGTCTTGTTTGCATGTTCCCCCAATCCTTGTGTGGGTTTTTCTTCTGTTACTTTGGCACTCCATAATTCCAAATTAGGTTAACTAGCGACTATAAACTGGCCCAGCGTACGTGAGTGTCTGTGTAAGTGTGTGTATGAGTGTGCTGTCCCTGCCAGGGCTGCTTCTGACCTTTTTCTTAGTGCAGCCAGGATATGCTCCCAGTAACCTTGATTTGGACAAAGTTGGTATGAAAACGAACAGATGAATAATTTAATGTAAGGGCTAGTCCCTACCTTGTGCCAGGTATTGCCAGGAAAGGCTTTGACCCCATTCCATGACTTTGGATCGCATTAAAGGGGAAGAATAGCATTTTGCTGTGTTTTAATAGTGAAAAGTACCCTTCCAAGTGGATGCTTTGAATTAAACTAGGTGTTAAACAGTATATCAGTTTTTGTAAAAATCACCAAAAGAGGCATCGCTACTGTAATGCTGAGCAAGTGAACAAGCTCAGATTCCAAGAATCAAAATGGGTGTGCTGTCAGAATGTCGTGAAACTCCCAAGACATAGCAGACTTAAATTCATGCTCTTGAAACTGGCCTATATGGTTAAAGCTCATTTCTGGAAATATAGAGTCCAGTAATATATTTACCATTTTAGAGATGCTAGAGGTGGAAGAAAATGCATTTCATATATTGGTGGACACTCCTATAACATATATAAAGAAGTGGAGCAGAAGCAGCAATATGGGACCTTAATCAAACTCATAGAGCAGCACTTGCACAAGGTGAAATTTAAATAATGTACAAACTTAAATGGGATATAATGATGATTAGGGATTTTCAAGAAAGAAGGTGTATCCTTAAAAGCTTGGTGTAGAAGGAAGCTTGTAATCTCTTTGTAGTACCTGGTGGAGATAGCAGTTTTACGTGATCTAAGAAGGCTACCTGTAATAATGAGGTGATATCTTTAACTTAGCAGATAATGCTATTCTTCTTTAATGTTATCTATTTTAACTTTGGCCAAAAACAATGTATAAGTAATCCAAGACATAGTTTAATAGTCAGCACTTCACTGTCCCCATAATCAGCCAACACCCAGTGAGCTACCATTAGAATGTTAGAACATTTTTTGAACATTATACTACAATGACATTTTGTCCTTCACAGCAAGACGATCCTTTAAACAAATAAGTGCTACTTCCAGTCACTTTGCCCTATTACCTTAGGGTCATTTAAGAAAGGATTAGGTAGCGACAGGTTCTCTGTACTGCTTTTATATTTACTCAAACCTGTCTAACAGCCAGGGGCCTCATAGAAAGCAAGCTGTAGTAGTAGGAATACCCAGGTGTCTGACACCACTGTTATTTTCTTTACTCTCTTTGAAAACAGTGCCAAATTTAATGTAATTACAATACTGGTGTGAATGATACATAATCCAGTACTGGGTGTGACTGAACCAGCTTAACTGTGGAAGACAAAGGGTTACCAACTCAACTTCTCTTCCTTAGGCATGACATACTAAAGGTGATATTTTATAGTGTGAATGGGAAAGCCACAGTGCACTAGTAGATGAGGAAGACTAGCATCAAAAGTCTTCATTGCCAGCTGAGAAGTGATCTGGAGCACAGTAATTTTCCTCATTTTCTGGCTGTAAAACAAGAACTCAGAGGACAACAGGTCATAAGGAACTGTAATATAAATGGAGTGGAGATAAACAATCAATTTTGTTATTGGGAATGATCATTGCTTAATGCAGGTGTGGTTGACAGCAAGTTTCTCACCCCAAACTTAGAACAAAGCTATACCAACCTGATCTTGGGTTCTTAAGAGTCTAGCTATTTTCCAAACACCTTCAGTAAATACAGTCTTCTTGATAATAATGCTATTCTTTCTCCCCTTTTCTCAACTCCAGGTGACCTTTGCTCGTACTCCTCTCCCAAACCCCAGGCCAATTTATTGAGGAGAAGAGGCTTATTTTAAAGCCTAAGACTACTTCCAGTACATCATAATCAACCCCAGAAGCACTTCTGAGTCAGATGGAAGAGGGTAGAGAGCCATTTCCCAAGAGCACCCTCCAATGGCTCTTGAGATACCCAAATAGTCCCATGTAGCTGTGCAGGAGTCCAACCCAGAGAAATGCAGAAGGTATTCTGCCATCTGTTGTACTGGGGAAACATATTGGCAGGGAGTGTGGCATAGTGGTTAAGGCTTCAGACTTTCCATTACTAACACTGTGTGACCATAAGCAAGTCACTTTACCTGCCTGTGTTCCAAATGAAAAAACAAAAAGAAATTTAATCAATTGTATATCAGTATGTTTGTGCATTTGCATAACACACAATTCACAAAAGAAATATGAATAGTCATTCAATACTGTTTTCAATAATCAACACTGTAATGGTTATATATATATATATTTATATACTATATATATATATATATATATATATATATATATATATATATATATATA
>JANRMT010054435.1:29177-121795 GCA_026402145.1 Polypterus bichir lapradei
ATATATATATATATATATATATATATATATATATATATATATATTGTAATGGATCCCTGGGCATCAGCCAGCCCAAACCCAACACAAACACAGAATCACAGTCCTGGGTTCAAATAAAGGTTGTTTATTAATCAAGTTCCCTTCAAATATGGTACAAAAAGCAAAACCTACAAGTTTTCCTTTCCTTCCTAATAACTCTTTCACCACCGCACTGCCCTCCTCCAGTCAAGAGTTGCCTCTCTACCACCCAGCTCCGACTTGCCTGGATAAGGGAGTGTGATCCTTTTCATTACAGACCCAGGATTGCCCAATCGAAGTACTTCCGGGTCACACTGAAGTCTATCAATACAGTAGGCTTGATTCCCTGCAGCGCCCTCTTGCGGCACCCCTTGATCCCAGCAGGGCTGCTGTGCTGGACTACATTTCCCGGCATGCCCTGCTGACTTCCCACGGGGCACCGATAACCAAGGCTGCTGCCATCTAGCGTTCTTGGGGAATAAAAATCCCCCAGCGATATCTTCTCTGTCCATCCACCCTTTCTGGTCCTTCCTTCTGGGTTTTCTTCTGCCCATCCAGCCCATATAGATATATACTCATTTAAGGTACAACTTCAATACAATTTTGAATAATCAACACTATAATGGTTATGGTATTGCCAAATAATTTTAACAACAGCCTACAAAAAAGGAACGGCATGCTGTAAGTGAATAAAAAACAAAAAAAAAGAGATGTGACAGTCTGATCTATAATCTTTAACTAAGTAGTTTATTTACTTTAAGAAGTTGCGGTCAGATTCTCTTTTTTTTTCTTATGGTTTTAAACTATTATGTAATTGTTGTAAACCAAATGGAAATGCAGCATAGCATTTTTTTTTCATAACAAAGAAACACTGTAACAGAATTGAAGGGTTGTGCCAGGAAGAGAGTCCGTGTTTCAGGAAATTAGGGCACTCACATTCCGGCACTGGCAGACACTACTAACAAGAAGGAAGCTGTCCAAGTTATGGGAACATCAGGTTGCTGCCCCTTAAGACTGGGAGTATGGAAGTGGCTTAGTGAAACACACCAGTCTGGTAGTTATAAGATGGGCTGAAAGTTTCAGAGAATGTAAGTAATTTCTTTGAATATTTCAGAAGGTTTTGGATGAAGGACTTAGGTTAGATAGCATTTATAAATCAGGCAGTTTCTGACATGAAAAGCAAGTTTCCACTGGTGAAAGGGTGAAAAAATTTTACATAATGACTTCTAACTACAACCTGGGAGATTTTTATGTTCCATGTGCCAACTATAAGTTAGCACAAATTTTGCAAAAAATACATTTTTTATTGTGAGTTTTGCTCATTAACAAATTGCATATAATTAGTATGTTAAAATAGCATCCTGATTTTCAGCATCATCGTAACAAATATACCTAGTGTCACTTTGGCAGGCAACATGTTAAGTGTAATATCAATATTGTTAAAACAGTGTCATTCAATAATTCAAATCGATCGACATATTAAAGTCTGTATTGTAACTTTGGTTAGGTCTACTTTACAAAGCCGGTTACTGCTACTGGTCATACTATCAACAGCAACAAAATTCTCAGGCTCAACATTAAATAAATCTGAAATAATGAGTTTGAGATGTTTTAATGCAGTTTGCCCATCAGTAGTTACGAGTGAAATAGCAGAGTTTCAGTTGGCATACAGCTTAGAGAAATTGCTCCAAAATTCATTTCACACTCAAAACTCATTAAAATGAGACTGTGTGTTTTAAAGTTTTTTTTGGAGTGTACTGTAAACAATATTGCTACCTAAGGGTTACTCTATTGCTGAAATTGCTTTCTCCTTCCTTGGCCACTCTCTGTCACCACCCCAGTGCTCTCTCCTTGCAACTTCAAGCCTCTCATCCACATGCCCGCGCATTCACTCCTCTGGTTCTGCCACACGTGACTCATTTGTTACACCATGGTTAGTATCTGCACTCTCTTTGCCCAACTCTATAAGCAGTTTGAAACCAGGATCCTTCCTAAGGCTTGCCAGTGGTCATCTACAGTGAATTCAGAAAGTATTCAGACCCCTTTGCTTTATTTACTTTATCAAACAGGTTTGATTTTGTTGGGGCAAGTCGCAGACTAGTTGGACTGAGTATGTCATGCTAAGTTCATGAGGGCACTCCAGGGCTTCATCCGACTTGCTAAGATTATCTAAATGAAGTCTACAACTGAAAAAGTTTGGAAAAGTCATATAATGTGACAAGTCCAATATGTATATAAGTTTTGTTTGGATAGCTAGCTAGTCACCAGTCTAGTTAGCAAACAGTTGACGATACATATGGTAGAGTATTGATTAGAGTGCATATTAGTTAATCACTTGGGATTTCTCTTTGTCTCTCTTTTAAAGTAGAAATCCAACTGTGGGTTGAGAAAATACTTTTATGCTGTTTGTTCCCAAATGCATTTTTACATATTAACGCTTCATTTAAATCTAGTATGTGTAAAGTGATCAATCTGTCATTTGGGATTAGAACAGAGGTTCTCAAACTCAGTCCTGGGGGACCCCTGTGGCTGCAGGTTTTTGTTCCAACTAATTGGACTCCTGGGTTAATTAAGTGAACTGTTGTTTCCAAGATTCCCTGTTTTGGGAACAATATACAAATTAGAAAACTAAGTTTGGTAAAAAAAAAAAAAGTATTAAAATGTACTAAGCAGTTATATGTATTTTTTTTCTTTTTAACAGTATTTTCATCTTGATTGTCATTCTACTTTTCTAGGTGTTCTAATTGTTTAATTAATCCGTTATCTACTACTTTGTGGGGCTAACGCTAAAGTAGTTGCAGCCTTTCACGATTGAGTGTTGTTTCCTTGGGTTTCTGCTCTGCTTATTTTTAAATGTCATTTTTAAGATTCAATGAAGGAAGCAAACTGCACAGAGGAAGGGTGAAATATAATAAAAAGAGAGTTAAGCATTTCTAAGTTTCTTATAAATGTAAAAAGCATGCTGCTGTGCTTTTCTGAATGTAGAATAAAAGATAAATAATACCAGCTAATTAAATGAGATCAGTGCTATCAGGTGTTGTCACTGATTAGGAATCTGGTTGGAACAAAAACCTGCAGCCACAGTGGACCCCCAGGACCAAGTTTGAGAACCCCTGGATTAGAATGATGAAACTTATCAATATATAACAATTTCTTCTCCCTGTCTTTCAGACAGGAAAAAAAAAAGAAAAAAGAAAGTTTTTCACACTGTAAGGAGACTAGATAACGTGTTACATTATCATCTGGGGTAACATATTCACATTCTGTTCAGGTTTTAGGTTTCATATTTTTGTTTTGTTTTGTTCATCTATAGGGGCATATACAATAGAAGTAGACTCTTATCTTAATATTTTATTAAAGTAACACCTATGTTAATTATTTTTTTTGATACATTCTTATTGGTAACATCTGGAGCAAGGTGTCATAGTGAATTTGTCATAGTTAGTTTATGTCTCCAAATGTAACTTTTGTTTAAATTGCTGTATTTTCTTGGACCCATTTTTTTGTGAATGCAGAGTTTATGGGAGGGCTTTCAGAAGTGAAGACAAGGGTATGTGATGAGAAGTTTGTGGTGTTATAAATTTTAAATAAACTAGGGGATCTGCCCCCTGCTTGCTTTGCTCGCCATCCCCCTACGCATTAGTCATTTCCTGGATCTGCCACTTGCGATGAATTGAGCTGTGCTTTTGGATAAATACGAATGTGAACTCTGTCTTTGATATTTCCGTCTTTCGAAACTATTGTCGCTGACATTTCATCGCATATTGGTTTATTATATATGTCAGCGTGATCTTTCGGATTCATTTAGAAACCCAAGGAAACTTCTTTGTCCGTGTTTTTCAGATAAATTTTGTGTAAAGTGCAATACTTTTGGACGTATGAATTTGTATCCATTAATGGCTGCAGAATTTCTAATATGTCTGATCGTTTAACTGTTTCGATTCTATATTACTTCGCTTCCCCATGATCATAAATATAAACCTGACCGAATTGTGGTTTCTTTGAAATTAAACTTGTAGTAGGTTTAATTGTTGCGGGACCACCGATTTTCATAGCGTATGGCCCTGAATCATGCAAATCTACATTTTGAGCATTGAATGATGCAAAACAGATTATTGTAGATTCTGTTATTTTGCCTGTAGTGTTTGTGGATTTCACTTTCACCAAATAACAAATCTTTTTTCTTGGGATACGCCTCTTCATTAGAAAGAAACACAACTTTTTCCTGATGGCAAAATAAATTAGACGATCTACAAGTCTTAAACTTCAAAGCCAAACAATATCTACATACTTCTGTCATATCACCTATGTTCATATTTTTGATCTATTTCGCTGTCGTGTTATTTCACAGAGCAACCGTCTTGTGGGACTTGAATTTATGTCTCTGAAAATGTCTCTTCTCTCTGAAAAAGTCTCATCTCATCCCAAGATTTTTTTATATAATAGAGAGATAATTGAGTGCCCTGAAGTGTGCAGGCTCCAGGCAGATGCAGGTTACTTGTATTTGTGCACACATTGCTCCGAGGTTCATTGGGGTGCTTGGTTGGTTGTGTATTCACATACAAATGCGAGCAGGCCAGTCAAGTGCTTCAGTCACACCTCGGAGCAGGTGGAGGATTGCACTTGCAACCATTTGGTTCTATAAAAACTGCCTGGAAAATCTGTGGAAGAAGAAATAAAGAGAGAGAAAGAAAAGAAAACAAAAGAAAGACTGAAAGTAAAAGAAAGGATTACAAAGGCAGTAGGAAGCATGCGGTTGATAGGAGCCAGGCAGCAAGCAGAGAGCCCTGAGGAGGAACATACAGCTGACGCTCAAGGGGACTGAAGAGGGTCAGTTTGGCTGAGTGTCCTTCGGTAGCTGTAGTGACCCGTTGTTGAGGAGGGCTCCCTTGTGAGGCCGAGATGGAGAAGTGAAGCTTGGCCTGGCATCCTGCTGGGATCCTGTGAGGGCAGCAGAGACCCAAGCCCAATTGATAAAAGACTGGCTAGAGGAAATCTCCTCTGGTTGTAGAATCTCATATGGAGCAAGCAGAGCAGACATCAGATTTTAAGAAGGATGCACCATGGGTTGTGAGTGTTTTTTTTTAAATAGTGCTGTTTCCTGCCATGTGTTTTAACCAGGCTTTAATGGAAGTATTTATTTATTTGGACATGTTTAACCTCCACTTACACTTGATTGTTTGAAGCACTGCACTTTTGGACACTGCTGTAAATAAAAGCAATAAAACACTTTGCTGACTGTATGTGTCCTCATTTGCCCGGCTCATTCTCAGGTACATCATTGACAGTTCTGGGTCCAAGTGGCTGCCGGAAGCAATCTTGGAGTCTGGAGTCGACCTGGAATGTCACAGAGTATCACAATAGTAGGTCGTCTGATCACACTTAAACATATTCCATTTTTAGCTACTTTTTTGCCTTACTGTTTAGTGAAACTAGAAATGGAATGGAGGCATTTTCATACACACAAATAAGAAAAATGCAGAGAACTAATACAGAGCAATTTAAACTTTTGAATTAGTGTGTATTGTTTGAAAATAGGAAAAATGTATCAATAAAAATTTCTCTTTCATGGTAAAATATGGCAGAGTGGCAATGGTTGAGTTATTAAACTATAAAGCGATCCATAACATTGACCCCCTCTATGACTCTGAGCAAATCACTCAATACAAGAGGCAGCTAAATAAAGCAATGTTACTGCCAAAGCTGAAAGATCACCTTGTGCGGTAAATATTGTACCCTTAGAGCTAGTATTTATTATTTGCAAAATAAAAAAAAAAGTTAAATGGCATTCAGCCCTTTAAAAATCAATATTTGCAACCTTCCCACGGTGGATTCACTGTGCTGTTATAGACTGAGCCATAAAGCCATTAAGATGTTTTCTGACCTGTCGCTCCTTGCTCACCCTCAGTTCACTCTTTTTCCCTCTGGTGAATGGCTTTATTCAATCAAAGCTGAGACTTCCAGATTCCATAACAGTAATGAACCACAAGCAATGAGATGCATAAACATGACATGTTGTCTTTAAAAGGTTTCTATAAGTTTCTTTTCTGTAGAAGACGTCAATCTGAAATGCCCGTGATAAAAGGTTTAGGAGTAAACAGGTATTAAAAACTCTGATAGGTGATGCCAGAACATGATAACCTTCATACTCTCTCAGAATTAATTGTAGACTTTCTAGACTATATTAATAATAAAGATAACATTTATAGTGATAAGAATGCTGAAATGCTTATTTTTGTAATGGATGCACGGAGTCATTCCTACTGAAAAATTGATTGGCCAGTTCATCAGATTGGTTTGCTAAGATTCAGATTCAGCAGACTCTGTTCCACTTGTAAAAGGCATAATGCTGGGCTTATACCTAGGTGGGTTTCTAATTAGCTCCACAGCATGCATGCATGCATGCAACTGAGGCAATTTCAAATCTCCTGATCCAAATAAAATAGGTTTTTTTCTTTATAAAAAGCTAACACAAGCCCTACACTCTAATTAAGTGATAAAACTAGACTATCATCACTTGCCATCTTATTACACGGAACTAAAATTCCTGTTAATTCCAGAACCATTTATTAATTTTATTCTAACCTTCAATGTAATAGATTCAAAAACAGAGATGTTAGGTGACTTGGACCCTTGAATGCTGCTCCCACTTTCTCCCTTCAAATGACCCCTTGAGTTTAAATGGAAATACAGAACTTCTGCTAGCATGAAGGGAGCAGAGTTGTTACTGTAGGCATATAAAATGCAAGACATTCATTTACAGTATACAGATTAAAAGGGCAAAATGCTGAAAAGGTAAAATATAACATTTTAATGCCTGCTCAGTTCAATTCAATGTTGTACAGGGCCACAGCCTATCCAGGCACCACTGGGTGCAGGACAGGAAGCTTATACAGGGTGCAGGTCTATCACAGGACCCATTCACGTGCCTAGCCACATTGGGACAATTTATAAACACGCAGTTTGAGACGTGGGAGGAAAACCAGAGTACCATGAGAAAAAACAGGCAGCCATGAGGAATATTCCACATAATGATAGGGTATAGAATTCAAATCTAGGACACTAAATCTGTAAAGCAGGAGTAATAACCAGTGCACCCATCTGCATCAAAAAAACTCTAAAATGCAACAGGCAAAAAAAAAAAAAAAAAGAAAAAGAGGCAGGCCTGGCTATAATCAGATAAAACTGCATGCCAAAGGCAGAGCATTAGTAAAGAAGGAGATACTTTTGAAGCACAAGTACAAATTACAAAGTCTAAATCATATAAAAAATAAATGTTGGCTCATTGAGGGTGTGAAATACAATAAGATGTATGGATCCAGTCTGCATAATGTCAGCAATTAAGGCTAATCATAGACCTAAGGCTTGGGAGGCGTGGTTAGGGTGGTGTGTGTCAAAATGTGAGCTACTGACCCCATTAATCTTGGCTCAGAGACTGATCCAACTCACCTGCTAGGGATTCGCAGATGTGCCAAACGTAGAAAAGAATGAGAGCTGAACTTAACTTCAAAAAACCTGAAAGCTGAGCTGCCGTTCTCAAGATATGGCACTCACTCCGTCAGACTGGGCTAGAAATGCATTCCTAGTTAGATTTCTACTGAATGAGATCTTCTCTCCTCCAAGGATTAACGTTTATGTATATATTAACCAGAAAATATTGTAATATCTAAAAATAAACTGCTTCAACAAGTGGTTGCAGCAATCAAAAAAATCGGTTTATTGCTCTTCTGTGCTAACTGAGCAAACTCAAGCAATTGATTCTGAACCAAAACAAAACACGTGTCCACACCACTAAGTTCATTCTTCCTTCTACTTCCTTTTTTGGCATAAAGAACAATTTAACTAATCCCACCACCAGCATCCTCCACTTGAATGACAGATGGAGCTCCTCTATGCCCGGCCCACTGCACAGCACTCTGAGCAGCCCCATTTTGCATGCACCCTAGGCCACACTGGCTCATGGTAACTTGCCAGATCGTTACAATGTTATTTTATCTAATGGGCAGGTTTTTATCATTAAGCTCATGAAAAACCTTGAACATTTTGTTATTTAGTTCTGGAACTACCATCATTTGCTTGGTAATGCTTTAGAATAATTTTTCATTAATAAACCTTTACAAGACTTTAAACTTCAGCTTTGGTACTACATACAAATCTACAACTAATGAGTAAATTGATTGGTAAAGAGGTAAAGAAACCTTATATAGTATAATGTTTGTTAATGACTTATTCATACAAGTTATTATAAAATGTTACCATTTGTTCTTTCATTATGACAGGAAGAAAACTGTTCTCTAACAGCAGGCGTATGCTTTGAGTCTGTGGGGATTCTATTTACATAAGGGACTAAGGTGAGGGTTAAATTTTCGCTGTTTCCAAGTAACAGCTAGGAGGCAGGAGTCATGGCTAAGTCTGTGGTTGAATAAAAAAAGAACTAAAAAGAGTGTCCGGCTTGTAAAAAGAATAAATAAACAAAAGCCAGAGAAAAGCTCTGTACAACAAGAAGGTAGGCTTTAATCCATGCTAGTCACTAAGAACTTTATATTTAGGTCTGCTCTTGTGTCATCCCTTAAAGTAGGTGTGTTTCCCTCAGACACTTCTCTGTTTGCCTGGAAATATGAGTTTCTTTAGCTGATGAGCAGAGCTTGATAAAAAATAAACAAAATTGATAATGTCACATCTTAATTACAACTTTAAATAAACCTAATCGAGTATATATTTGTAATCCTTTTTAACTAGAATTTCCTCAAGACTGTAAAACTGGTTTGTGTTGCTAGCATTCCTCCCTTGGCTGAGGTACAAATTCACGTTTTATGTCTCTATTGTTCATTCTTGATTCTTTTATTTACATTGATTATGTGCATCATTGTTTATCTTTGATTTTCTTTATGTTATGTAAGCTGCTTTTCTTTTGTTCCATGTGTTTTGTGCGAGGCCCCTGCCAATCACCGCCAGGAACTGCAATCCTCCTATAAAACTGGAGGGTGTCCCACAGTTCCTGGCAGTTCACTGTAAATGCGCTCTGGAGTTGGTGAGTTGTTGTGTCTTTTGATGTAGTACTTGTTGCTTTGGTGACTTTCTGGATTTATGACCCTCTTGCTCTGTTTTATTTTTTTATCACTCTTTCTGCATATCATATCGGGACCGTGTTTTCTATGGATTGC
Organism: Polypterus bichir lapradei; assembly: GCA_026402145.1. Lineage (NCBI taxonomy): Eukaryota > Metazoa > Chordata > Cladistia > Polypteriformes > Polypteridae > Polypterus > Polypterus bichir. Next base: position 38,360 of record JANRMT010054435.1, read on the forward strand.
CTTATTGTTTAGGCAACTCCTCTTTGGTTCTTGTTCTCCTTGAACCTTCATTCTTGCTGAAACCATGGTTGTGAAAGTAAATGATTTATTTTGTAAAGACTCTGTCTGGTCTTTTTTTATATCTAGCTGGGGTTTTTAATGGGATTTCCCCCTCTAACAGGCATTTTGTTAACTGGTCAGGACTTACATATTTGTTTAAATATACATTAAATATGTGTTATATTGATCACCAGGAGCAGAACAGGCACCTCAATGAATGAATTAATATCTTTATTGTCAGTTTACAAGTACAACAAAATTGGATACCATCCTATACCTATACCTACAGCTGTGTTTTGAAAGTTTGTGAACCCTTTAGAATTTACTGTATTTCTGCATAAATATGACCTAAAACATCATCAGATTTTCACTCAAGTCCTAAAAGTAGATAAAGAGAAACCAGTTAAACAAATGAGACAAAAATATTATACTTGGTCATTTATTTATTGAGGAAAATGATCGAATATTACATATTTGTGAGTGGCAAAAGTATGTGAACCTTTGCTTTCAGTATCTGGTGTGACCCCCCTTTGCAGCAATAACTGCAACTAAACATTTCCGGTAACTTTTGATCATTCCTGCACACCGGCTTGGAGGAATTTTAGCCCATTCCTCCGTACAGAACAGCTTCAACTCTGGGATGTTGGTGGGTTTCCTCACATTAACTGCTTGCTTCAGGTCCTTCCACAACATTTCAATTGGATTAAGGTCAGGACTTTGACTTGCCCATTCCAAAACATTAACTTTATTCTTCTTTAACCATTCTTTGGTAGAACGACTTGCGTGTTTAGGGTCGTTGTCTTGCTGCATGACCCACCTTCTCTTGATATTCAGGTCATGGACAGATGTCCTGACATTTTCCTTTAGAATTCTCTGATATAATTCAGAATTCATTGTTCCATCAATGAAGGCAAGCCGTCCTGGCCCAGATGCAGCAGATGAGTATGATGTAGCCAAGATGGACCCCATGAATCAACAGGAGAAAGCCAGGCAAAAAAAATATATGAAAAAATGGCAAAATTGTTGACACCCTGTATAAAAATCAGTTCAACTGGACATAATTCCCTTGGTTCTAGGTTAGCATTACAGACAGTAGTACCATTTGTTACACCAACTGTTTTCTTTTTCAATTTACTATCTTTCTTCTATTCTTATATTTAATCACTTTAATGTAAAATGTAAGGTTCCTCTACCACCATAGACCTCACTGTTGTGACTTGTTCCTGGTTGATGTTAAGGTATTATAGGCTTTAACCAGAATCTCATTGTTTTCTCTTTGTTTCTGAAATGTATTGTAATCTGCATTGCTATGTTTACAGGTTTACAGGCCATTACTGTCACGTGTACGGAGTACAGTGAAATTCTTACTTGAATGTGTTGTTAGGTAGTTCTGACCTATTTGTTTTGTAAAGCATTTTCAAAGGTGCTATGCAAAATAGGCTTTATTGGAGTGATCATGTTTCCAAGCAGAGTTGTGTGAAGCAACATATTCAGTCAAATTTGTTGAATTTCCACTGAGAAAGCTGCAGTAGTTAGAGCTACGTCTGCACAGCTCTAGGGACCAGGGTTTGGAATAAGTGTTTGGATGGATTTTTCAAAGGTATTGAACTTTTTTTCTTTTAAAGTTTACCTGGATGAGCTATTGTATTTAGAAAGCTTCACTATAACCTAACTAAATAAGCCTGAAAACAGAATGGTCCTTCTTTATTCTTCTTCTACTGCTCGGTCCCAACAATGCTCAAATTAGAATGACTGGCAACTTAAAATTTGGAACAGTGTGATTGAGGCAGACTTTGAAAGGACTATAGCTTTACCCTGGATTAGGAGGAGGAGGAGGTTGGGAGCCTGCACTGATACAGCGCGTTGCCGCACCCACCACACAACAAACCACCCGGATTGGGACCTGAGTGCAGCCGTACAATAGGTGACATCTCAGCACCATATTGTAAGATTTTTTTATGGTGACTGCCACCAACACCCTTGCAAGTTGGAGGACCTGCTTAAAAGTTAATGTCATACCCGTGACGGAGCAATTTCAGGTTAAGGGCCTTGCTCGAGGGCCCAGCGGAGTAGAGTCACTTCTGGCGTTTACGAGATTCAAACTGGCAAACTTCTGATTGCCGGCGCGGTTCCCTAGGCTCAGAGCCACCTTTATGCCCACCCTGGATTGTTTTTACTTTATACCTGATGCTGCTGGGATAGCTTCTGGCTGACAGTAGCTCTGTAATAAAAAACTGGGTTCAGAGAATGGACAGCTAGACAGGCCTTTTCATTGTAAGCACAGAGTTTTCTATACTGTAGTATTTACTCCAAATCCCCCAAGATATATGTGGTAGGTGAATTATTGAGAGTGTGTGCCCAGCAATGAACTGCCACCCTGTCCAGATTTCCACCCCGTCTTATGCCCAGCATTGCTGGAGTTGGTTCCAGTCCACCATGAGCATGAATTAGATCAACATGGAGTGAGTATGTAGTGTATGTATGAATGCACAGAACCTATATATGCAGGTAGGTGGATATGTTCCCTTTTATGCTTTTTTAATTATATTTTAATTTATTAGAATTAATAGAATGTGTGCTAATAAAAATAATAACCATTTCTCACTATTGCTACAAAAACACCTTAAAAATGTTGATTATGTCCACAATATTTTATTATTACTTTTCCGCACAAGTTTTTTAATAATGTTTCAATGGGCTACTGAGAAAAATTTTCAGAAACACTAGCAAGCCAATGCAGCTTGGCTTAGTTGTTCAGGCTGCCTGCCTCCTTCAGCATGCCTTTTTCCTTTTAAACATTACGCCGGTAAATGTCACACGGTTAACACCCACAATCCTTGATGTCATGTCCTTTCGGCACAAGTGGCATTCATCTTTCACAGTGAAAATGCAAATGTCATTGTGACTAGTTTGTGTGTCGGTGTCAAGCAAATCATGCAAGGTGCATTCTGTCCTCCATGCACGCCTGTTTGTTTCCATGGATTGCATTCCTGTTCCACTGGTATTTGTCTTGCACTGAAATGGTGCTTGTGAAATAAGATACCTTGAACTTTTCATGTTTGGTATTTCAGTCCTCCAAGGCAACAGCTGTGCAACATTTTTCTATATATAAAATGTCACAATGCATTCCGAATAATATTTAAATGTATTTATTTTTATAGTAAAGTTATGAACCCTCTCTGAATAGAGCTCCTCTAAACCATTGTTGGTTTTTGAAATAAAAATAAAAGCTTTTTAAAATTATTATTTTGCTTCAGTTTATTTATGTTTAAATGATTTTCTGAATTGAAGGGATCCAATAAAAAGAAATAAGTCACCAATCCGGAAAGTTGTACATGATTCAATAATATAAGAAAACCTAACCAATCTTACAAAGCTGAGAACATTTCTCCATTTTGAAGCAGATGTGTTGAGGCCTCTAGGGGGCTGATGAATCGCCTATAACTTGTTTGTTTAATATTGAAGTTTGTTGTTTCAGATGTTAAATCCAAAAACATCCATGTTTCTGTCACGCCCTAGGGAGCACAGCTTTGGAAATCCTTTGACATTTACCATACCAGTGGGGAATATGACATTAGCACTGGATAGAATTTGCTTACCTCAGCTGAATTCCTTTTTCTGCCTCAGTCGGAATGAAGATCCTGACACACACTGGACAGACCAGTGAGAAACACTGCAGCCATTTATGGAATCTTGTTTAGCAAATGGGTTGTTGGATTCCTCGAGTTATACACCCTAAAATATATTTAATTTAGAAGAAGGGCACATACTGAAAATGAATTCAAGAGTTTATTAATTATTTGGCTCATCGTGTGCTTGGTAAGAGGCATTTCATGAGTGCTGGGTGGATGTTTGATCCACTTGTGGTCTTTACACTTTTATGCAATAAATATCAGTGTTTTCCTATGGGTGTGCACATTTGCACTAATATGGTCTGATAGCTTGTAAAGAAACAGATAAGAGCTTAAGAGTCATTGTATTTTATCAAAATTGGAATGATGATTTCATCAAAAATTTAAGTACATTGGAAAACGGCCAAGTAGAATGCTTGATAGAACAAATTGTGACAATGCACACTGCATACAGCAGCTAGCAACTTACTAGCAAAGGCTTCTGGGTTCATTCAGTTCATACTCTAACACAGGGGTCCTCAATCACGGTCCTGGAGGGCCGCAGTGGCTGTAAGTTTTTGCTCCAACCCAATTGCTTAATAAGAAGTACTTATTGCTCCAGTAACACATGTGTTTCACTTTAGTGGTCTCGCTCGTTAAGATTTTGAACCCTAATTGCTTATTTTAGTCTTAAACAGCTGTATTCTTGGTTTTTAATTGCTCCAAATTACAAATGACAAGAGAGACCAGCAGTTCTCCATTTAGCTTGTTACCATTTACACCTCTGTGTGTGTTTATCAAACACTATTTGGTTTAATTAAATACTTAGAAGGAAAGTGAAGAGAAAAAAGTGAAGGACAGAGAATTATTCATCCATTTTAGCCTTCAAATCATTCGGATGATATCCTTAGAAAGGGGAATAAAATCTAGGATATGAAAAGGACCTGACATAGCATAGTTAAAGCAACTAACAAGCCATGAAATTAAATAATTGGCAAGAATTGCTTTCTAAATAACCAACTGGGCTAGAACAAAAACCTGCAGCCACTGCGGCCCTCCAGGACTGTGATTGAGGACCCCTGCTCTAACATGAAGCATTAGTCTGTGTTAATGTATGAAATATATTTATATTGTGATGATGAACACTATAACCTGAGTGCTGCTGTAACATCAAAAAAAAGTTAGACTTACTCAGATATGGGGATGGATATTTGAGGAGTAAACCGCAAGACAATGATTATATTTTATGTTATGTACATTAAAGAACCATCAGCAACAAATCAAATTACTAAAATATTGAACAATTATTATAAAAATAAAAGTGAAAAAATCAGACTCTGCAGCTGTATGAATAAAAAAGTACCACTTCTGGTTAGTGGAAATAGCTCAAAAGTTGATAGGAATCTATGTTTTGTACCTAATACTTGTATGCAAAATTTGGTTGACCTAACTGAAAACATACTCAAGTTATTGTGTTTTCATACACACACACACACACACACAGACATAATTCCAAAAATGGTATTTTCGGATTAAGGGAAGTCAAAAACGTCAAGATTCTTCAAAATCTCTAAAACTAATTTTTGCATGATTCCAATACTTTCCCTATATGTCGTATACGAGAAAGTAAAAAAGGTTACTGTCTAAAAAGAATATAAGGACATAGGAAACTTGACAAACAGGAGGAGACCATTGTACGTTGTAAAAGAATCAGACTCAACACGTGAAAAAAGGTTTGGGGCAGCCACCCATATATTGTCCCTGGCTGCAATTGGGTATTTAAGGTAAGCAATGTTGCTTCATTGAGTTCTCAGATTGAACTGACTGAATAGTGAGATGATGGCAGTTTTAAAGGCCAAAACCGGAACTGACATCATCTGTGGCACCGGAACCAAAAGTGATACCATTTGTGGTTTTCCCGTATCTGGCCTACAGAGATAACAGAAGTAGGATTAGTGCACCCTGCCACCCCTTGGCCTGGCGGGTAATTACCTCCACTTGGTCATCTCATCTTCCTCCGAATCGCACATGTGTGACATGATTCAGTCCATCAAGCTCGTTAGTTAAGTTCTGCCAATATCTCATCCAGTTACTTTTTAAAGGTTGTCAAGGTTTCTACTTCATGTAGAATTAAAAGTCGTAATATAAGAGAGGGATGATCAAAGAGAAAATACAAACTATAAAATAAAAGAGAAGACAAAGCAAAACCTAGCAAACTGCCCAGCCCTAGAAATACAGAAATCTGATTATCAGGGAGGGTGGTTATTTAAGCGAACACTAGATACAATATCAATATTTTTCTTTAACTGCCATCATTCTATAGCCATACTTTCTCTCTGCTAGTTGAGCACATGCTTCAACTCACCCACTTAGGCTTTACACTACTCCCAAGGGATACTGCCTAAGCAACAGAGATTTATATGGTTGGCTGAAGTATCCCTGAAAACATGAGGTCCAATTCCTAATAAAATAATCAGAAACCATTGGTAGCATTGGAGACCCTCTGCTGCCACCTAAACCTGGGGGAATTCACCTTGCCTTTTGTCAGTACCTTCTCATTTATTCTTTATTTCAGAGCCCAGAGAAATATAACTTGTAGAGTATCTTTCAAATGTGAAATAAGGCCTCCTGAAAGCTGGATGCCCTATCCAGTTACCAAGTTTACTTTCTCAATTAAACCAGGCCCTGCTTCACCCCTGTTTTCCTTCTGTTTCTGCAATCCTTTGCTAACTGTGAATACCATTAGAATAGGAACATTCAGGCAGTATTTGGCTGATCTAATAAAACCTTTTATTAATAACAAAAATGTCTTCATTTGTATTGCCATATGAGGAAGTTTCTATACCTACTACATTCCACATTAAGACATATTTAATTGGTATTCTCTTTTAGGATTTCAGTTTTACAGCTGAGTATTCATATAAATATTTAAATTTCAATCATTATTGAAAGATAATGCTTAACATGTGACATTCCACAAAAGTAAAGATTCTTAGAATTCTATTGAGGAACAATATGCAAATATATTTTTCTTATCAATATAAAAATACATGGAACAGTTCAATTCAATTTAACTTACACCTTGTGTAGCACTTTCACTGATTGCAGATTCAGAGTGCTCACACATATCTAGGGGTAAATCCACTAGAAATATATTTTTCAACATTTCAGCATTTTTGTACCTAAATTATGTTAGACACACAGTAACAGAGCACTTGATCTTAACGATTAACATAAGAAAATCATACAAAAATAAAGATTATTAAGATGTCACTAGTTCAAGATAAAGAAAAGTGACAAAACACTTCAGTTAAAATACTTTCTAGAGAAAATAATTCTTTGTATGTAGAGAAAATGTAATGCAATGCATTTCTATCTAGTTTTCTTAGTAAATAATGAGTCATCATAACAGGAAATTAACATGGTGGTTATTTAAAATATACTCATATTTACTAATAGAGACTGTCTAGTGAAGAATTTCATTATACCTCCAGGGCAAATAAAAAATATATACATACATACCTAAATTAAAGTGCATAAGCTCAGAAAAGAATCAGAAAGTGTAGCTACTGAAACCAATAAACTGTTCATAAATAAGATCAGAATGTTTTTATCAAAGGCTTTACTAACAGCACAATTTAATAGTGCTTTGAAAATAAAACATTGTTGGAATTATTAATAGTGCTTTGAAAATAAAACATTGTTGGAATTAAAGGATGCACTCTACAAATAATGTTTAATTGTTTAGATTAGAGCTCACAGTTCTATTTAATATATATAATAAATGTCTTATTTTATGTTACACATCAACTGATTGTTTTTCTTTACAAAATGTGACTTAAGCCATGACTTCTATTCATTGGGTAGGTCATATTTTACGACCACAGCTGCTGAATTTGTCACCGGCATACAGCTGCTGAGTTTGTCACCCAGTTCTAGCCCCAACGGCATGCTGGGCATGTCAAATTTAGTGACTGCTGCTGAACCTACCAACACAGTCGTGCTCACCCCTTTTGTGACAGCCAATAACATGCTGCTTGACGGAGTTGATGCTGTATGAAGCATTAACTAGTATGACAAGTTACCTGCAAACTCTGCCCTTTTTTATTTTTATATTCTGTTATTGCATGTAAAACAAGAGACATCAGACAGACGAGTTTCTCCTCTGTTTGCAATTTCCAAAGCCCACATACTCTTTATTCCTCGTCACTGTATTACATGAATTATTCTTCTGGATGAGCATTCATTGGTTATTCTCATGCACACAGAGCCCACCCCTACAACTAAAACCAGTTCAAGCCAGTCATGGACTAGGAGTGAGTTTCTGGTACTATCACATTATGCGTCTGACACCGACTCACTAAGATCATGTAAATGAAAGCTACAGCTGAAAATTGCTGATAAAGTGATGTAAAGTGACATGGCCTTTAGACATTAAGATGAGACTACAACACTAAACAGACTGATTTAATTACAAAAATCATACCTGAGCAAGAAAATTTGAGCATTATTGCTGACTATTCAATTGAATTCCATTCAATTTCAATTTGGATTGTCTTAAAGGATCCGTTTGGTGTTTGTCAAGTCAAATTAATTTCTTTACAATCATAAACATATTAATTTGTTGCATAAAACTGTGTCCTAAAGTGAAGAGCTTGTTTTTTTTTTATAAATTTTAGAAACTCCTTGTAAGTTCTTGTAGCTTACAATGGGGCTAATGGATACATGGGTCTATAGGTTAAGAAAAAGCCTTAAAACTTGCTGAATACATCAATTTTTCAGCCAAAAATGTGATATTGAGTATTGATTTGCATCTACAGATTGCACACATATTACAAAACATGGTATCCATGTTGTTTAAGAAGGAAAAAAAAGCTTAAAGCAAAACATTATCATAGCATTCAGCCATTTTAAAAGGTAATAGTTTGCTTTGCTTTGCAGCTCGTCGTCTTCTTCAGAGTCATTTTTCATGACTGGGGTGTGGATTCAACGCAGTAAGTCATAAATAAATGCTGCTATTAATACTGAATATTGTTGTCCTGATGTGAATTGCCGTCTGTGTTTTGTAGACAACTCGGCAATAATAACTGAAAAAGTCTCACTTACTGTACATTCACTTATATTCTTTCACTATATGGAAACTAATTTCAATACTTAAGCAGCGACTTCCACTATGCAGTGACATGCGCTCCTGCCTCACTCCACTCACCCAGGATAAGAGACTACTCTGTCCCCCGGCACCTCATTAGCTGCTACACATCAGGAGCACAATCTCAGTCACCATTTTTCTACCAAAAATAAAAAAGTACTAGTGATCTGTCATGTGAGGCGCAGTTAATGGAGCCTCCAAACAAGGTGATAGTACACAGACTCAGCAAGACTTTTGTGTCTGCGGTCAGCCTCTTCACTCCCCCAGTCCTTGGTGCTGTTGTTGCTGATGCCACTTTTGGAGCTTCTTACATACCAGCTTCTTAAGGTGGCGCAGAGCTGTCATTACTGCCTCACAACTCCAGCGTCTGCATGAGTTTTACATGTTCTCCCCAAGTATTTACGGATTGATTGTTATTTGTACAAAGTACAATGAAACTTTTATGTGCTGTTTACACTATGCTGCTGCTCAGCATGAATTTAGCTCTGTAGGCTATATAAAATAACAACACAGAATTTAATAAATGAAAAGTAAGCATAGTTTAGGAAAAATAATCATATTATGCAAACGCACATCTCTCTGTTATTACAAGCTGTAGAAAAAAATAACTGTTGAAAAAATAAAATAGCAGAAGCAAAAATAGGACAATAGGACAATGGTGCTGGGTGCTTGCCAGGTTGCCATAACTTCACCCACGAGGGAGGCTGTGAAAAGACAAGCAAAAAGGAAATGTATTCTTACCTCAAGACAAATAGATACAAGAATCCATGATAAAGTAATTATTGCTACTTTAATTCCATTATCATATGGATGCCTCATACAGGCATATTTTCTCAAATCTAAACCTTTGCTGCTTCAAAGTTTCCACATTCTGTAAGTTTTAAAGTTTGTATATTTACTTGTGGACCCTTATATCCATTTGTCCATTTGTAATCTGCACAAACAGACAAGGAATTTTTAAAATTTATAAAAACAAAGCTTAGTTTCAGAATATAATTTTATGTGGCAAATTAATATATATAGCAGGAGACCTTTTATACCTTTTTATATATTTTTTTCTTAATTAATTATAATGTTTCTTATTGTTATTCAGTAAAACTATGTATAATCTGTTTTTTCTGTGTATACTATTTGTGCTGAATGAATGTAATGCAATGATTACACTGATATATTTCTATAAAGATTCCTGTCTCTTTTAATGGTTAGTGTGTTGATTGCTACAGATTGAAATGCTCTTTTAGTTGTGTTTAGCGCCTTCTGCTTGACAGCATCCTTTAAAGGTTGTAGTTATCCTTATTCTTCATATATTATTACTTTTGTCCTAATTGTATAGACAGTTTAATAATAGTTGGTGTCCTGCTCCATTTTCTGTTGTGTCAGTTTCCCAGTAGGACTCCCGTGATTATATAAATTGAATGGTTTTTCTAATTAGTTGCAAATTGTATATACCATGATTCTGAAAAAATAACTTTGACTTAAAAAAATACAAAACTTATCCTTTAAGATGGAGGTCTGGTTTTTCAGCAGGGATCAAAAACACAGCAGAGAAAAATCATGCCTTCCATAACACTTGCTTATTAAGCAAACTTTACCTGTTGAGACTTTATGGCTTTATTGCTCAGTTTTACTAACATTAACATTTCAAAATCAAGCCAGCAGATTAAAAACACACTTATTGTAAAATGCATGAAGCATTGTTGTCATGTAAGAATTCAAGTTAAGGATTCTCACATGACAGAGTTTGCACAGTTAAGGATCAGTTAAAAAGCTTTGAAGTCACACAGGTATTATATGGACATTAATCTTTGGTAGTATGATACTTCTTTAAGGATTGCCATCCATGGCAGGTATGAATATCCACCATTTCTTCAAACTCTTTGTTAATGCTAATATTGTGTCATTATTACATGCAACTGCGGGCATCACTTGACTGTATTCAAGCAGATATCATCTGTAGCTGACAAGACCAAAACATTTTTTAAAATCACATTCAAAAACACCCTGACAGGCTTATGTTTAAAAAATTACTAATTACTGCTTTCTAGGGCAAGACCACTGATCTTCTTTTCCTATCTTGACAAATATCTGCTTACTTCAACACATTCTTTCAGTCCTTGTGTTGTTAATCATTACTGATAATAGTTGTTTACTTCTTTGTCATTTTTATACAATTCATGCAAACTTCTTCCAAAAACTTTAAATGCACTTTAGTTGCTGTTCTAGAGACCAAGACCACTGATCTTCTTTTCCTATCTTAACAAATATTTGCTTATTTCATCACATTCTTAAAGTCCTTATGTTGTTAATCAGTACTGATAATAATTGTTTACTTCTTTGTCATTTTTTTCTACAATTCCTGCATACTGCTTCCAAAAACTCTTGCTCAGTACAGAGCTATAGAATATAAAAGTGTACCATAAAGATCAGTTGAAATGCAAAGCTAGAACTGGAGCAGTACACTGATATGTGAGAAAGAGCAGAGTGAACATCATCTCTAAACTGGTTTGCTGCATTTGAGTGTAAGCAGGTGCTTGAGTGTGGCCTGCACAGGCCTGCTTCTTACATTGTGTATATTCCTGCCAATATATCTGCAACCATTAGCATCAATGAAAAATCCAGAACTCTACTGGATTTTAAGCAGCAGAAAAACATCTGTAAGAAATTTAGATTGTCCACTGCCAACACTATGTGAGTAAGTTGGTTTCAAAATGGATGGCTGGACTTGTAAAAGTTAGCCAAGGTGTGATAATCTTAATGCTGTAACTATATTCTGCATAATCATGCCCTATGTTATCTAATCGAAAGTATTTTTCTTCTCTTAAAACTTGGAATACGTGGAATGCATTGCCAAGTAGGTGTGGTAGACAGTAGGACTTTAGGGACAAATCAAATCTCGACTTGATATTATTTTAGAGAAACTAGGCAGACAGGATTGATGAGCTTTGTTGTGCCGAATTGCCTCTTCTATTCATAAATGTTCTCATGTTCTAATATTAAATGCAATTCTATAATAAATGGTTCTGTTTCAATATCTAACTTTATTGGTTGGACAGTATCCACTGCACCCCGTGTAAGTTTAGATGCCTTACAGCTTTTAATGTATGAGAGTTACAGGACAGCGGAGTAAGAATCAATATCGACTAAGATTAAAAGAGTGAATAACTAGTGCTCCTGCTGTACAACTCAAGGAAGCTAGAATCAAATCCCAGTCTGGACACCACCTAACTCTCTGGGACTTTGTGACTTCTATCTAAGTACTCCTGTTTTCTTACCACATCCCCAAAAGATGTGTGCATCGAGTTAATTGATGGACGTGAATGACGGCGCCCAACAATGGATTGACATCTGTTCAAAGTTGGTTCCTGCTTGTGTTACGAGTGCAGACCCCAAATAGACCCCAAAATCTGAAATTAAATTAAGTGGGGTCAAAGATAATGAGTTATTTAACTAAACTGTTGGCCTACTTTATTCAACTGCTAGTCCCTGTATATTTAATGCAGCTGCCAAATCAGTTCTGTTTGCTGCAGCAGGTGTGATGAATATTCAAAAAGAATAAAATCATTAACCAGATATTTCCTTTCACAAAACACTACAATAAAATGAATTATTTAAATAAGAACAAAATATGAATAAAGGTAAATGTTTTTATAGCAATTTGTAACTAGAAGTGTATTGCTGAATCAGTCTCAGCTATACGTCAGGGAATACCTTACAACTGGCATATAGGTTTGGGTTGGCAAACTGGGGTTATATTATGGCTTTGCGTAGCTCATTGGTGTCCAGCTCCAGTCCTGGTGGGCCTCAGTGGCTGCAGGTTTTCATTCTAACCATCTTCTTAATCAGTGAGCCGGTTTTACTGCTGGTTAACTTTTTTGCCTTAGTTTTAACTCAGACCCCTTAGTTGTTTCTTTTTCCTTAATGAGCAGCCAAACAATAATGAGACACAAAACAAGCCGCCACATGATAAGCTAACCTGAAAATGAAGAAAGGTGAAGGTCTTGGTCATGTTGGTCTGCACAGGTCACCAAAACATCTTGATGGTGGTCTTATAAAAATCAGAAAATCAACAGTCTGCTGTGGTAGAATGAGAGCAGCAACAAGTCACGATATTCAATAACAGCTTTAATTAACAGCAAGAATCGGCTTCTCATTAAGAAACTGGTGGGAGTGAAATTGGCTGGAGTTTGACGTTCCAGTTTTCGCTGGTCATCTGTTGGCTCATTTCACATCTCATTTCTGTTTAGCTGCCATTTAATGAAGTAATGAATCAGTTCAGAGGACTGAATCCTTAAAAACATGGCTATTAAAATGAAGGGAAAAGGAATTAATTAGCAGTGAAAACTCCTCACTGATTAGGAAAAGGGATAGAATGAAAACCTGCTACCACTGTGGCCCATCAGGACTGGAGTTGGACAGCCCTGGTCTAGCTGGTAAACCTAATTCTCCAAAGCTCATTTCCATTGTTTGAAAATATAAAGCTAAGGCAAAATGGTAGCATTGTTTAATCTCTTCTCTCTTTATCATTTTCCCTTTTGTTTTGTTATTGTTTGGTATAATAGGGAGATGCAGAGGCACCTAGAAATTTGTGGGTGCTTGTAGGATTGATGAGACATATTCAAATTAATAGCCTGATCTTCAATGATTGCAAAGTCCATTTCAATGCTGTACTCATTGATTTCAGATTTATTTATGTCCCTCAGCTTCATGTAGTCACTCTCCTACTTATTCTCCTGAGCACACTTTATAAATGTCACTATATTTGGAAGACCAATAGAAGATACAACAGACAGGATGTTTTTTGAGGACTTGCAAAATAACCTTTTTATTTATAATTATTTTTTTCTGAGGGCGGTGCAGTGGTAGCATTGCTGCCTCGCAGTAAGGAGACCTGGGTTCGCTTCCTGGGTCCTCCCATGTGGAGTTTGCATGTTCTCCCTGTGTCTGCATGGGTTTCCTCCATGTGCTCCGGTTTCCCCTTGCAGTCCAAAAATATGCAGGTTAGGTGCATTGGTGATCCTAAATTGTCCTCGGGGTGTGTGTGCTGGGATTGGCTCCAGCAGATCCCTGTGTTAGGATATAGTGGGTTGGATGATGACTGACTGACTAGTTTCTTCTGAAGAGGAATTTCCAGCAACATCAATTAACAGAATGAGAGGAAGACACTTCTTTTATGTAATTTTTAAAATCCTACATGGCAACACAAACATGAGAATCCAGTCTCATTTTCCTGTGTGAGAAGGGGCTCTGTTAGAATCTGTCAAATAGTGCATGGAGTTGTTCCCTTCTGCTAAAAGTAGTGGTCTTTGGCACATTGCTGCTCTGTGGTTCTAGACCTTTAATACCTTTCTGGAGGCATATGACTAGGAAGGATAGTCTCTTTTTAGGTATATCCTTTGGGGTGTAGGATGGCTTACAGGAATATTTGTGAGTTCCTGGTATTGTCTAGATTGACATCCATCTGAATTCTTCCTTAGAGCAAAGCAGAAATGGCTATGAGGAATCTATAGTTCTCATACCTCTCTTCAGTGGTTTCCCATTCTCTCGGTTCATTTCACACCATGACAGAGGGCAAACAGTGATAATTTATTATGAAAGGGCTTCTGACAAGAAGTTGCCTGGAGCAAGATCACTACCAGCAGCTGGTATAGGGTTAGATACATTCTCTCAACAGATTCTTCAGAGTAGAGGGAGTATCACATTGTCTGTAGGGGATGTTCTGCATGTACTATGAATGACCTATTAGAGAAGTGTGCATTTTGTAGCAGCTGCATACTTCCTGAAAATTAGTTTTTTTCTATCATGAAACCCAGTTCTAGTCCCTCACAGGCTTAAAAATGGGTGTCAAATGACAAATCAGTGAAACATTAGAGTGAAAATAGCACTTAGTTTAAATTGTGGTGCTCACTTAACCAGCTGTGAGGGCAGCACATCATCATCATCATCAAACAAGAGCTTTTGGTACAAGAGGAAAATGAGCAGGTGGCTGAGGCCTGGGCTCTACAGCTGTACCTAGGTGACTTGTTTGGGAAAAAAAGTCCAAATACAGGATGGCACAAAGATTTCCAATAAGACAGCACAGATGTAAAATTACTGCAATAAAAATTTACAAAAAACGAGTCCAATAAATAATACAACTTCAAACCACCCCTTCTTCTCACTCTTTCCCTTTGCAACTCTGTAAATATTCCAGCATGTTACTGACTATTGGAAAAGATTTGGATCTGATCTTCACACGTGATCCTGTTTACTAGGTTATTTATGCATATTTATATTTCAACAGAGCCTTCAAACAACGTAGATCAAGATTAATATCTGTGCATTTGTGAAAGTGAAATCTATGTAAAAAAATCACAAGTTTTTCTTTAGAACCATTTAGAACATAAATTGCAGATATGTACTTATTTTTGTTTATGGTGGACCAAAAGAAAATAAAAAGTTTAAAAAAGGAAAGGATACCATGCAGCTGATCAAGCTCATCTGGTTAGCTAATAGCTAAGTTGTTCCAGTATCTCATTCAGACACTTTTTTAAAAGCCATCAAAGGTTCCATTTCAACTACACTATATAACTTAGTAGTCTGCTGCAGATTCCAATGAGTCTTTCTTTGAAAAAGTCCTTCCTGACCTCAGTTTCTCTTTCCCTAACCTCTCTTTATTTCCACCATTTTTCTCAAGAATGTCAGTACCTTACAGAATTATGAAGACACGAGTTAGGCCTTCACACAGTCTTCTCTGTTTCAGACTAAAGAGGTTTTATTGTCTGTGCCTGTCAGACTAGAACATACCCTTTAATTGTAGGGTACATTTAGTTGCTGTCTGCAGCACAGCTCCTAGATCTGCCATGTCTTTTGCATTTGAGCAGAACTGCACAAAATAATCCAGATGGAGCCTCACTAGTGCATCATAAAGTGTGAGCATAAGCTCCCTTGATGTTATTTCCCATATAAGCTACACGGAGTAAGCCATGATTTTGTACTGGCAGTCCCAGAAGGGCAATAGGCAAGGGAGCCTAAGGAAAAAGAGACAGAGAGAGAGAAAGAGTTATAGCCAAGGGAGATGTTCCTCTAGGCTACAATAAGACGAACCGGCAAACGCTGGGTATGCCAGAGACATTTACAAAGACTTCAAGGACATCTTAAGAGGATAGGCAAGACCGCCTTTATTCTCAGATGCAAGTACACAAGAAGAAAGGAGAAACCAATCCTTAAAGCAGAGAGATGTGCCATGGAAACCTATCCAAAAAGCAAGAACGACCTGTTGATTGCCAGAGGGTATTCTGTCCAAAGTAAGAATTTGATGTGGTATGTCAGTAAACTGACTAGATTTCTGGATTGACCAGGAGAAGAAATGAGTAACAGAAAAGGCACAAGACAAGGAGATGAAAGACATGAGTGTCAAAGACAAAATAAAAAATAAAAAATTTTGGTCAAAAGTAAAAGGTAAAAAACTCAGAACCAGGGAAAAATACTGAAGACATTTAGAAAGAGAAATATGTTTTTGTATCCACAATTTGATTGTGGAAGTCATTTTTTAGATTACCTTTAATCCTGTCGCCTTATTATTTAAAAGGTCATAACCTCTGATGACACGCCCCTAGCAACACGTGAAGTGGTCCTGATGGCAGGAACAAAATATAGCGATGAAAAGAAAAAAATGGTGAAATAACACAGTCCTAAAAATTATATACAGTAAGATTTAATGTGGCTGAAATTTCTAAAAATAAATGTCTCAATAATAAGTATGAGCCTTGAAAAACTCTAAACTAAATGTTTAATTTTGGAAACTCAAAAATAAAAACAAACCAACACCCTAATAAGACCATAATATCATTTTAATGAGCAGCTAAAATTATTTTTTATATGTCTTGGCCATTAAGTGCTACAAAAACAACTAAGAATTAATAAAGGCAGAAGTAAGTTGTAATCTGAAAATACAAAATCATTAAAAAATTTGAAAAATCCAAAATAAAGCAAAAAACACAAACCTGAACAGCAATCACAAAGGGAGCCGAACAACATAAACAGTGGAAAAAACTGATGCCTTGGCAACCTGCCTGAGGCCTGTTCAGCTCTTAAGTAATAATAATAATAATACATTTTATTTATATAGCATAGAGTATCAGAAAGAAAGAGCAGATATATGTCACATTGGATAGAAATGTTTCCTGAATAGAACACTAAAACAGATACTTACAGGATATATAAAGGCATCAAATAGAATAAAAGACAATAAACCCCAGTAAAATGCTAAATTCAATTCTAAAAGAAAAGCCTAGAAGATAACATCATTTGTGATATAACAGACACACAAATTATCCTGAGCATCTGGACCGAGAGGAAGACTGAAAAAGACTGGAAAGATAAATAGGCTTCTGGTTGCTGGAGAGCCCACTGATAGACTCATCAAAACATGGAAAATAAGAAATACAAGAAAAGTGACAGCAAGAAAATTTTTTTTACAAAAAACTAGACAACTTAATCAAATAGAATTACATAAATTAAAGAGGTAGTTAAACAGAGTTCAGTAAGAAAAATTAACAAAATGATTTAGAAAAAAATAAACAATTATTTGAAAAGAGAACAAAAGTCAGGGACATCAGGAAGTTTTTTGATTCTCTTCTGTTTGCTTTATTATTTATGCTCTCCATTTTGTTTATCCCTGCACGGTGTGGTTTGTATGTTTTAGGCATCACTGGCATTACTATGCGTTAGGGAGGATGTCATAAGTGTGCCTCTCCTGTATTGTATGTTTATATATACAGCATGTATATACCAAATATTTATATATGTTTAGTAGTAGAAGGGTGCACCCTCATGTCATCCTTGAAATTCAGAAAACACGCCAAGGAAGCAGAGTCATAAAGAGGACCTGACTTAACTATTAAAATAAGAAACAAGGCAAGATATACACATACTGTAAGGTATGAGGTAAAGAAAATCCTGCTGCCTATCTCTACAGGTGTTGAACCCCTGTCTGTCTATGGTATGGCTTGATTACCTAAAATGTGTCAGAGATCAGCTTGCATAAAAAATAACATTGTGTTGCAACATTATATATTTTTATAGTCACAGGGAAAGTGAAACATGTGGAGGTACCTAGCAAGCCCTCACTCTATGCCTCATCTGCCTAATAATAATACTAATAATAATAACAATAATAATAATAATAATAATAATAATAATAATAATAATGTACATTATATTTAAATAGCACAGCTTCCATGTTCAGAGTGCCTAACCTGAAGGATGGTCCTATGAAATGAACTTCATCTGTCTTCCTCACCCCTTTAGGTCTGTGAAGTTAGAGCCAGCCCACACTCTAATACGATCCAAGGAACAAACAGCATATATCAAAAATATCAGAACAAAACTTAGAAGGCAGAAAGAAAAACAAAATTTAAAGTAAACAGTAAGGATAAGACAAGCAGAAAAAACAAACAAAAAAGCTGTAACCTTATGGAACACTTCACGAAAAATGTCACCTAGAAAGCATTTAGCAGTTTGAAGAAGTAATAATCCCGTGCTGCAGATCTCCCCTCCTAATCACTGATGTCTGCAACCACATGCAATGAGCACAGCCAATCTTACATGCACACACTCTCACAGAGCACATATAAAAAAACTCCTAGTAGGCTGATGCCAACTATTACCACTTTGACATTGCATAGATATGGAAGGCAGCAGACAAACACAACAGGTATAGCAAGTAACAAAAATAAATATGTGAATAAAGCAGTCAGCAACAACAACAACATTTATTTATATGGCACATTTTCATACAAAAAATGTAGCTCAAAGTGCTTTACAAAATGAAGAATAGAAAAATAAAAGACACAGTAAAAAATAAAATAAGAATACATTAATTAACATAGAATAAGTAAGGTCCGATGGCCAGGGTAGACAGAAAAAACAAAAAAAAAAACTCCAGATGGCTGGAGAAAAAAAAATAAAATCTGCAGGGACTCCAGCCCATGAGACCACCCAGTCCCCTCTGGGCAATCTACCTAACATAAATGAAACAGTCCTCTTTGTATTTAGGGTTCTCACGGAAGGATTTGATGATGATGGTCACGTAGACTTCTGGCTTTCAGTCCATCAATGTTGGAGCATCATGATGCTTTGAGTAGGTGGTGGTGGCGCAGGCCGCCACCACAAAGAAACTGGAAAAAGAAACAGAAGAGAGAGTAGGGGTCAGTACGAATTTTAGAGCCACCATGAATAGTTATTATGATGAATTGAACATACAGAGTATCAGGATTAAGATAAAGTGAAGTTATGAGGCCATGTTAAAGTAATGTGTTTTCAGCAGAGTTTTAAAGTGCTCTACTGTATTAGCCTGGCGAATTCCTATTGGTAGGCTATTCCAGATTTTAGGTGCATAACAGCAGAAGGCCGCCTCACCACTTCTTTTAAGTTTAGCTTTTGGAATTGTAAGGAGACACTCATTTGAGGTTACGATTTGGAATATAAGGTGTCAGACATTCCGATATATAAGATGGAGCGAGATTATTTAAGGCTTTATAAACCATAAGCAGAATTTTAAAGTCAATTCTGAAAGACACAGGTAACCAGTGTAGTGACATCAAAACTGGAGAAATGTGTTCGGATTTTCTTTTCCTAGTTAGGATTCTAGCAGCTGCATTCTGCACTCGTTGCAATCGATTTACGTCTTTTTTGGGTAGTCCTGAGAGGAGTGCGTTACAGTAATCTAGTCGACTGAAAACAAAAGCGTGAATTAAATTCTCAGCATCTTTCAATGATATAAGAGGTCAAACTTTTGCTATGTTTCTTAAGTGAAAAATGCTGTCCTAGTGGTCTGATGAATATGCGATTTAAAATTCAGGTTGCAGTCAACAGTTACCCCTAAGTTTTTTACTTCCATCTTAACTTTTAATCCTAATGCATCAAGTTTATTTCTGGTAACCTAATTGAATCCATTATTGCCAATCACTAAAATTTCAGTTTTCTCTTTATTTAGTTTGAGAAAAGGCCACCAGCTGTGATACCTCAAAAAATGTACCCTAAAGAGGTACTCCCTCATTATTATTTCTTTCCCCTCTCTTCTGCTAGAGCTCCGACAGTAGTTTCATCTGATAAATTGTTAAATTGTTGCCTTACTCATCTTTTGGCTTAATAGAGTACGAACTAGGAGGTTCAATCAAAGCTAGGAATTACTTCCATGTAAAAATCTCCAACAACTTCCAGACTCAGGAATGTCCTCTGGAAATCCTGGAGCACCTTACAGCTCAATCTTCTGTTCCTGGGTATTTCTGTTTTCCTGAGCTACAGCTAACCCTTAAATAGTTAAGCTACCTATGATTGGCCTGCCTGATGTCACAGGTCACTTGAGGCCCCAGATGATGTAACCAGCCTCAGAATTGATACTTGTTAGACTGGAGGGCTCCCGCTAAATTATAGTTTGTCTCTATCACCACTACTTCACTTCTATGACATTTATGATGTATCATTAATGTAATACCCTCAACAGTAGTGCTACTATTTTAATTTTGTTATGGTTAGCTTTTTTTGTTGTTTCTTGGCTAAACTTTTGTTGCCTTTATCCTGCTTTTTCTGACCTGACCTTGCATAATATTATAATATGTATTTTTCTATGTGGTCATTTTATTTTTAGCTAAACAGAAAAATAAGACAGTATTAAATAAATGTAAAATTTTAAATGTAAAGGTTACTTCATAAAAATGCAATGACACTTTTATTCATGCAGCACACTAGACAGCAGATACAGATCAATAGTAATAGAACTACATTTGTAGAAGGCTTATAAGTGGCTAATGATAAACCAAAACTGCAGCTTTCAACCGACTATGCACAAACTCTTGCATTCTTATCCTTTGCCATCAGTTATCTAATTCTAATCAACATGTACTTGTACAGGTAAATGCCCTTTGTCCTGTTCCTATCATGTGCCTCCTCCCCTCAGACTCTTTGAGATTTGTGGTGTCCTTGACTGAGACACATTGTTCAATTTAACTTTCATTCATAATTCTGTGTTTCAATCTAATACCGCAATGATGGACTAATATAGAGTTTTTATACTGTGGAGGAGGACCCAGTTCGAAATGGGGCTGTAAGTAGATTTATATCTTTCAGGACAGGAGCTTAGCTGTGGGATGTCTTAATGGATTGTACAAAGCATCAACAACCTTTGCGGCCATGCCTGTGGAACTTGGCAGCCGTCACCTGAGATAGCTATGCCCCATAATTATGTAGGGAGTTAGGAAATCAGGGAGGGCAGAAGCACAAGGTGAATGGAAAGACGTTAGGAAATCCCAGATTTGATAGATGGCAGCAGAATGGTTCTGTGCTATGCTTGGCTCCCTGTTTTCCACTGTGGTGGGCACGAGACCTGATAGAGGCAAGGAAACCTGTGCTATAGAGAGACTGCTATAAGGAATTCCCAATGACAGAAATTATTCATGGATGCCCCCAAAAGTGGTTTCTCCTGAGACTGAAAAGCCCCTACCAGCCTGTGGGTTCAGTGAGTGTGGTGCCAGAAGGAGAGTTAGTGTCAGGCATGGCATAGAGTTCATGTTTTTTTACAGTCTATTTTGTAATCTGCTTCTCTAACACCATATATTGACTTTAGTATAATTAACCTTTGTTCCTTATTTTGAGTTCATTGGCATTATTTGAATTACTGGACCACTCAAGAGCGCTTCTATCTTCCACACCATGAGGGGGATTTTCTTGAATGTTTAACACCCTAGTTTTGTTTCAATATAAAACTCTAATATATTTAATCAGGTATTTTGCCATTAATCAATGTAAAAATTTACATAAAATCTAATTTAAAAAAAATCAGTAAATCAACCATTTCGCTAATTATTTACCTCTAACATTTCTAAAGAAAATCTACATAATGAATGGAAGGCTCTAGTTAGTGTTGCAAAAATGAGATGGGCAAAACTGGGCACATAGCACCAATTATCTGGGAGTATAATAATGTGGGTTTCAAAGTATATATCGGTGATTATGAGACCAAACAGAAAGAAATTTGATAATTTGAGAAATCAATATGCTCTTCTAGTGAAAATGGAATATCTTTTAGCAAAACAAAGAGAAATATTTAAGGAATATTTTCTTTATTCTGTTAGCATGCAATATACATTTTTATACATATGATGTTACAGCTTGCTGTCCCTTGTCATTGCAAAGAATGTTTTAATAATTTATTAACATCAGTTTATGGTTTAGAATGCATTATTACTTTTTACTAATATTTGTTATTATTTTTGATGGCATTCTAATGACAGATTTTGATATCTATGATTGGTACTTGTTTGCATGCAGACTATCGTTTTGTGCATCTGGTTGCTATGATGCTGTCTAGTTGCTATGTGCCATGTGATTAGTATAGTTTAGCTACTATGAGATATACAGTAAATGGCTGCTCACATTAAACAGGATCCAAACATTAATCAAATAAAGAAAATATTGTGTAAGAATGCTAACAAACAAAAAAACAAAGATTCTTCGCTTTGACTTTTGTTTTCTTAGGCATTCAGCTTTGGTTTTGTCCTTAAACTTTTGGTGAATAAACAAATGACTTTAGTGCTTTGATCATTGATTATGTTGAAATTAGTCCTTTTGTTTTGCTCTTAACAAAAGCCCTCTTTAGACCTCTGTCTTTTAAAATCACAGTCTGCATGGTAGAAATAGTGTCCTATTTCAGTGTTACCCTCATGGACCATAAGGAGAATTACTAAAAAGTGGGTAAAGAATTACAGGTGCCTAGAAGTCTGTTCTGCTCTCTTTTCAGGACGAAACCAGAAATACAGAATCTAAGACATAGACAACAAGTCCACTATAGGCTAGGAAGGTTGGAGAGGGGGTAGGGAAGTAACACACTATCGAGGGTCGTAAAAAAACAAGGTGATTCAGAGAGAAGGAGAGATCTTAGGTCTTTGTCAAAGGAACATGAACTCGGCCTCAGACTATCCATTCTCCTTGGGCAATGTTAGGCAGGTGGTGGTGGTGTAGTGCTCAAGGCTTTGGACTTCATACCCTGAGGCTGTGGGTTCAAATCCCACTACTGTGCTCCAGCTGGAAAACCAAAAAGAAATTTAACCAATCATATCTACCAGATGTTGTAAGTTGCCTTAGATAAAGACATTAGCCAAATAAGTTCATGTAAATATTAATATATATTGTAGACAAATAAAGATCCTGCTTGATAGACATTAATAAATGTTGTTTGGTGTTTGCTTTAAATTTAATTACACAATTACATAATGCTATGTATTGCACTACATAAGAATTACAACTATAAAATATTACCATAACTCATAAAATTAAGCAGATGCCAAACTGTAATGGCTTAACAACAAAGTGGCAAAACTCAGGAATTGATATAGAGTTCAAATTTTATATTTATTAATTAAGGACTGGTGTAGGGATGTACAATTATGCTGACTGTGGTATTGCCTCTTCACTGCACATGGGGACAAACCAGTGTGCAGAGTTTTCACGTGATTCCTTACA
Organism: Polypterus bichir lapradei; assembly: GCA_026402145.1. Lineage (NCBI taxonomy): Eukaryota > Metazoa > Chordata > Cladistia > Polypteriformes > Polypteridae > Polypterus > Polypterus bichir. The sequence continues at coordinate 61,658 of JANRMT010054435.1, forward strand.
TTCTCACAAGTTTCTTCCAGGGACACCATTTTCTTCATACACTCTGTGATCTGCTTAATGTGATGGATTGAGACCCATCCAGAGTTGGTCCCCTTGTCATGCTTGTATGATTGCCACACTGGGGCAGTTAAGAGGCATCAGTTAAACTCATTATGTTCCTCGGAAATGTGAAATTAAACCTTTACAACACAGTTGTATATTTCTAAAATAGTTTGCCTATTCACAGTGGCGCAGTGGGTAGCGCTGCTGCCTCGCAATTAGGAGACCCGGGTTTGCTTCCCAGGTCCTCCCTGCATTAAGTTTGCATGTTCTCCCCGTGTTTATGTGGGTTTCATCTGGGTGCTCCAGTTTCCTTTCCTCCCACAGTCCAAAGACATGCAGGTTTGGTGCATTGGCAATTCTAAATTGTCCCATGTGGGTGTGTGTGTGTGCGCGCCCTGCGGTGGGCTGGCGCCTTGCCTGGGATTTGTTTCCTGCCTTGTGCCCTGTGTTGGCTGGGATTGGCTCCAGAAGACCCCCGTGACCCTGAAAGTAGGATATAGCAGGCTGATTAATGGATGGACTATAGTTTGCCTAATTCTATTACAGCCAATACAATGCTTCCTTTGCGTTCAGCTGCAATTTCAATGTGTGTTTGGTTTTTCCTCCAGTTTATCATGGCACATAAAACATGAGACATCGGTTTGTCTTCTGTTTAACACCGATGTTCCTTATTCCTCATAACTGTATTATACTGTACTAGCTGTGTAAGCCTGTGCTGTAAAAAGCCTGGGTTCTTAAAAATAATTGAAATTGTCAGAAAAAAATTTGAAATATAGAGATGTCAGGTAATTGAAAGGAACTATTCTGGGCATCTCTCACCTAGGATCTATCTGGTTATCTATCATATAAAGAAGTTGATTTAACTTGCTTTACTCTACAGTTTCAGCTGATTAATTATTTTCCAGCATTAAATGAAAGTATGGGTGGACAGGCCATTATGCAAAGAAAATGAAAATGCTCATTTTTCCTCATGCAAAATTAGGAGGTAAATTATTCTTGAGGAACTTTCTCAAATCTGCACAATAGTTGTGAAAACGGCTATTATGAGAAATACAGAAAAATATATAATGATTTGCCCAAGACTTTTTTTAAGGAAGCAGAACCACACTGTCTGCAGTTAGCCATCTGAGAAGATTCTGAATAAGACAGCACTCTGAAAAATAGTTTTAAAAAGGCCTTGAAGCATCCAATAACAGTAGTGTATTTTGAAATATTAGCCAGGAAGCCTTGCTTATAGCTACATTAATGAAGAACAATAGCACAGCCACATGGTCATGGAAACTAGAAGCAAAGTGCCACACTGCATAATGTGTGAACACAGAGGCCTATAGATATAATTTTTACTGTTGAGACTTACCTACCAGGGATCTGAATATTTTCTAAATATGTTGTTTTTCTAATGTAAAATTAAAGCTAATAATATTAAGAAAAAGAGGAAGAATAATTTCTTCATGCAGTCTGTGAACTTCTTAAAGTATAAAAATACCCATATATTGCTTCATTCTCTAAATCAATTTATTCCTGTCATGAAAAATACCAGTCTACCTCCTGCATTAGTTTCGACTATGGAAAGAAATGCATGCTCCTGGGAAAAACCTTCATGAAAACCAAAAACATTAAAACAGCAAATAGAGAGCGTCACATCCTAGAATTGCTAGAGGCATTTAAGTGTTTTAAGAAAGCAAAGCTAATCACCACCCTTCAAGTACATAAAATCATTGAAATGATTTATAATCTGTTTGTTTGTTTACTTTTGAATTATAGAGCTAAATATGTGCTGGTAACATTTTTCCTTCACATGTAATTGTACAATCAATGAAAGACAGACAATTCAGTTTGAAAATAGTTAAGAAGGATTTTCAAGTGTGTGTGTTAGTCAGGGAGAAGTGCAGAATGGCTTTCGGCATGGCATGGTCCTGGTGAGGTTTTCGTGTACAACAATGTCACAGGTGTATTGAGACCTGTGTTAGGTTAGGTAGACTTTATTACTCCAGAGGGAAATTTGTTTGCTGTAGGAAAGTACAAAACACAAGACACTGTTACACAGATACAAGAAAATAAGCCAAGACACAACAGCTGAAAACTAGCGTTCTCACACACTCAAGATTGGTACAAAAAGAATCATCACCTTAAACAATAGATAAAATAATAATGCAGAATTCAGTGGCGTCTTTACAAGCAACACAAATCAAACTGCTTACCAATCTACAGAGGACAGATTATCTCATATCTTGCAGGTTCTGCATTCAGAACTAAACCTCTTGATAACTAAAGAAACTGAACAACTAATTTATAAATCCAGACATCATTACTATGAACACTGAAAGAAAGCTAATAAGCTTTTAGCTCAACAAATTCACAAGCAAGAAGTCCACAACGCAATCCCAGTAATCACCAACACGAATGGAGACAAAATCATCGACCACAAAAATATAATGCACACATTTAGAGACTACTATAAATCCTTATATTCTACTGAGTTTAAAGAAGACAACACACAATCTAATGCATTTCTGGATACATTACAGATACCACAAATAGACACTTTTAGTGCAGAGGAACTGGATAAACCTCTGGTGTTATCAGAATTACTAGATGCTATAAAGTCACTTCAAAGCGGGAAAGCAGCAGGCCCTGAAGGCTACCCTGCAGAATTTTATAAGAAATTCTCCACTCCGCTAACTCCCCTCCTATTAGCAACATTTACAGAAGCCAGAGACAATCAAACTCTTCCTCAAACTTTTCACCAAGCATTAATCACTGTTTTTCCTAAACAAAATAAGGACTTATTACAATGTGCATCATACAGACCAATTTCACTTTAGAATAATGACGTTAAAATGCTCTCAAAAATCATAGCTAGAAGGATGGAGAAAGTTCTCCCTTTGGTAATATCACAAGATCAAACTGGATTTATCAAGGGTTGACACTTATCTTCAAATCTTCGACGCCTGTTTAATATAATATACTCACCAACTAAGTCAAACACCCCAGAAATATTATTATCATTGGATGCAGAAAAAGCATTTGACATGATTGAATGGAAATACCTTTTTACTACATTGAAGAAATTTGGGTTTGGCCCAAAAATTTGTGCATGGATCAAACTACTGTATGCCAATCCAGAAGCTTCAATTTGTATCAACAACATTTGTTTAGAATACTTTAAACTAGAACGTGGTACCAGACAAGGATGCCCCTTGTCACTGCTGCTGTTTGCAATCGCCATTGAACCACTGGCAATACACTGTCGAAATGCTGATCAGATAAAGGGGATTATCAGAGGACTGGAACAGAAAATTTCTCTATATGCAGATGATATGGTACTGTATATATCAGACCCACAAAATTCTGTGCCTGCAGTCTTAACAGCACTCACAGAATTTCAAAAGATCTCTGGTCTCAGAATTAATCTGAATAAAAGTGTACTCTTTCCAGTGAATTCTCAAGCATATAATATTAGATTAGACACCCTACCTTTTATCATTGCAGAACAGTTTAAATACTTTGGGGTAAACATCACAAGTAAACATAAAGCTCTTTATCAACAAAATTTCGCTGTCTGCATGGAAAAAATTAAGCAAGACTTGCATAGATGGTCAACCCTACATCTCACTCTAGCTGGAAGAATTAACACTGTTAAGATGAATATTCTTCCTAAACTCATTTTTTTTTATTTCAAAACATTTCAATATACATCAATAAATATTTTTTTAAGTAATTAGATTCAACAATAGCCTCATTTATTTGGAACTCAAATCATCCACGTATCCAAAGAGCGACCCTACAAAGACAAAAGGTAGAAGGTGGCATGGCTCTACCTAACTTCCAGTTTTATTACTGGGCAGCAAACATTCAAGCTATAAAAACCTGAACACAAATAGATAAACATACACAGGCCTGGTCCGCAATAGAACTAAAATCCTGCAGTACTTCTTTATATTCCCTGCTCTGTGCCCCAATAAATGCAAGTTATCGGCAGTATACTAATAACCCAATTGTGCTTCACTCTCTCAGAATATGGAACCAATGTAGAAAGCATTTTAAGATGGGGAAGCTTTTATCTGTGGCTCCTCTGCAAGAGAACCACCTCTTTCAACCTTCGCAAACATATGCAGTTTTTAATATCTGGAAAAAAATTGTGATTAACTTGCTTAGAGATCTTTATATAGACAACGTCTTTGCATCCTATGAACAATTACATTCCAAATTTAACATTCCAGCTACACATTTCTTTCACTATCTTCAAATTAGGAACTTTGTTAAACAGAACTTGCCCGATTTTCCTCATCTTGCACCCTCGTCCATGCTGGAAAAAATATTGCTCAATTTCAAGGACTTACACACCAGGGGGGTATTTTTCGTATGTGGATTACTCGGTTTAGCCGGATGTAATTGTTGATGATTTGGCATGATAATGGATCTGTCTGTCCTGCGGTGGGTTGGCACCCTGCCCGGGATTGGATTCCTGCCTTGTGCCCTGTGTTGGCTGGGATTGGCTCCAGCAGACCCCCATGACCCTGTGTTTGGATTCTACATGTTGGAAAATGGATGGATGGAATGGATCTGTCAGTTTTTCGAAACTCTTGCTGGATGTGTTGTCATAGTAGTACATCCAAATCCTCAAACCTGCTCGGAGCAGGTTTGTTCTATGTAAACAAGGATTAGCTCACACACTTAATCAGTTTCCATGATTATGCATGCATGGAATTCATTCAGTCATGGATTTGCCATTCATGAATGAGCTACTAATTGATATCACTGCGCAAATTATAAGAAGAGAATTTCATATAGAGAGGGTTTTGCGCGATCGGCAAGATCCTTTATTGCTCCCGGAGGAAATTCTTTTCGAAAGATACCGCTTTAGCCGAGGGGGAATATTGTACCTCAAAGATTTATTAGCACCTAATATTCGAAGTCAAACTAGGCGAAGTCGGGCTATCACAACCACACAGACAGTATGCATTGCTTTGAGTTTTTTTGCAAGTGGCACTTTTTTTATATACTGTAGGCGATGCAGAAAACTAAACTGCAGTTTGCCAGGCAATTCGTAAAGTCTGTTTGGCTCTGAAATATTTCCTTTGGGTTTTCATAGTGTTTCCTGGACACCTGCGTGTGGAGACAATAAAAGAGGCGTTTCATGCCATTGCAGGTAGGTAATACACAGGCAAAAACACCCACAGTTCCATAAAGAATCTCACAATCAGCCTAACATTCTCATTACCCAGGATTTCCAAATGTGATTGGGGCACATTGGACTGATCAGAGTGGAGTTTGATCAAACAATATTTGGAAAATGTACCTCTCCTCCTGATGAATAATCAGACACAGTGTCTTCATCAAATATTTGACCTTCATCAATATCTCATTGGTCAGACAAGCTCTAGGGATATGACATTTCCTGCAACTGACCCAACAAAAAAAATGCCCTCAGAAACAGGGCGATGGGCATTTTGCTGAAGAGCCAACTCTTCTGCAGGGGTTAGGTCTGGACCGCGTGGGCCTCCACCATGTTTTTTGCTTGTCTGCCTTCTTATTAGCTTTATGTCAACAATTCTTTAAATAGTTATATACCAATATTTACCAGTTTGAAGTATATTCCTGTACTTCACTTGAACCTGTTCCCATGTTCTCCTTGTGCTCATGTTCGATCTGGAATTATGACATTAAATAATAATTAATCTGACACATAGGAAATGAAACGCTGCATTCAGGAAGTACAATGAACACTACTTAGCGTTTAATTTGTCGGCCACTTTTTGCCAGCCGTCTTTTCTGGCTTGGGCTGCTTTTGCAGTGTTACCCCTTGTGCATATTAAATCTTGAAATTCTTCATATCCTTCGAATAAAAGGTCCTGCTTCGCTTGTGTGAAAAAAAAAATGCGCCCGTTCTTTCGTCATTTTGTTACAGCCTATCAAAGACTTGCTGATCATGTTTTCTAGACTCAATATATATGGTCTTTTCAATCAGCGCGGGCGCACGCATTCATCTCGGATGATTAGATCCAGCTAGACCAATCTACTACACAACTGTGTTTGATTTATCCTGGATGAGCTTCACCGGCATTAACTCATCCAAGATGAGGCATCTGATCTCGGATGATTTAAGCGACGTACGGAAAATACCCCCCATCTCTGCAATATATAAAATTATTTTACATTCCCTCCCTTTCAAACATCCAAGAGGACACTGGGAAAAAGATCTCTCAACCAATATATCAGAAAAGGAGTGGAAAATAGCAATGCAGAGAATTCACTCAAGCTCCATATGTGCAAAGCATACAATTATTCAACTCAAAATTATATATCAAGTACATCTGTCTCGCCTAAAACTCTCCAAAATGTTTCCAGGGCAAGATCCAACCTGCGAACGCTGCAATCAAGTCCCAGCCTCATTGGGTCACATGTTCTGAGCCTGCACCAAATTAACATCATTCTGGACCAAAATTTTTAATTACCTCTCAGACAGCCTTGGACTCACAATCCCTCCTAACCCATTAACAGCTGTGTTTGGTGTTCTTCCAGATGGGTTTAAAGTGGAGAAAGACAAACAAACTGTGATTGCATTCACTACACTTTTGGCACGCAGACTTATTTTGCTAACTGGAAGAATCCTAACTCTCCTCTTTTAAGTCAGTGGGTAACTGATGTTTTATACTATTTGAAATTGGAAAAAATCAAATACTCAGTTAGAGGATCTGTAAAGATTTTTTTCAAAACATGGCAGGATCTAATCAGTAATATTTTAGAATAAGTTCTTAAAGCACAGAGGAATCAATTATTTCTGTATTTCTTTTTCTTCTCCATTCATCTCTATTGGCTTAACAAACTCATCAATTTAGGTATGTTTACAAGCCTTAAGTTTTACTCTGTTGGCCTTGCTCTCTCTCTCTCAGGGGTGGGGGTCGACTTGTTCTCAATCCTACTTTTTGCAAAAATTGATTGATTTGTATGGAATGATTGCAATAAAATTAATAAAATTTCAAAAAAAAAAAAAATGCTTACTGATCTATGAATAAAATAGTTCTTAAAATCTACTACTCTTTATCCCTGGAAACCTAAATTTGCAGCCTGATGTCATCAGCTGAAATTAATAGAAAAGAGGATGGTTATTTCTGACTGATTTGAGTCAGCCTTCTTTCTAACTTGTTTGTAACAGAGATCTTTTGCAAAAAAGTAATTTTACTGCATTTTTTATAATGTTCTTAATATGGTTGAGGTTGCCAAACCAACATATAAAAGAAAATGTAACACCAGATTCGATAAAAGAGTTATAATAAGTGTCATTATGGTTTTGTCCACTCTAAAACAGTTGAGTTTCCTAAGAAAGAATAGTTGTATCTGCCCCGTTAACAATTTTGTTCTGTGTTGAGATCCGAAGTTCACCTGTTATCAATAAGTATCCCTAGATATTTGTAATCTGATACCATGTCCACTGTCTCCCTTTTAATTATTGTTGAGACAGTGGAAGAAGACAAGCACCTGAGATCTACAGCCATATCCTTAGTCTTAAAACTATTTAGCAATAAAAATTAATTGTCACACCATTGAAAAAAATTCATCAACAGCAGGTCCATGGCTATCCTCTTTATCTTTTGGAAGGCTCACATCAGTGCATTTACAGTGTGAATAGAAAAGAATCACACCCCTCACTTCGATATATTCACATTTTGTTGCATTGCAGCCTGAAATGAAGGCACACATAAAAATATTTCTCCAGCTGTATTTGCACAATACAACTTATAACAGCCAAATGAAAGAGAAAATAGCAACAGTTAATAAAAAATAAAAAAAAACAAATAACAAATAACAAATAATAGAGATTGATAAAGGATCACTTCCTCCTAAAATTATTTGTAAGGTCAATCAGATGTAACTAATCACCTTCTCCACTGCACATCAAGCTAAGTGGCTTCCACTTGTGATCAGTTGTAATCATTGTGATTAGTTTAGCTATTCTTAGAGCAAGTCAGTGCTTGGAAGTGCAACTGAAAGCAAACAATCAACCATGGGTGGGCAGGCACTGTCAAAAGATCTCAGGGATAAAGTTGTGGGCAGGCATAAGTCAGGAGATGGATACAAAAAATCTCAAAGGCTTTATCAATCTCTAGGAACACATTAAAGTCCATAATGAAAAAGTGGAAAGTGTTTGGTACTACAAGGACCCTTTCTGGATCAGGCTGTCCCTCCCAACTGGAAGAAGGTCAGAGAGGCTACAAAAATGCCTATGGCAACTATGAAGCAGTTACAGGAATTTCTGGCAAAGAGTGGTCACTGTGTGCATGCAACAACAATATTAAAAATGTTCCACAAACATGGCTTATATGGGAGGGCTGCAAGAAAAAATCCACTCCTCAAGAAATGCCACATCAAGTCTCAGTTTAGCTTTGACAAAACACACCTTGAAGATTCTGAGGCCAAATTGAAAAAGGGGCTATAGTCAGATGAGACCAAAATCAAACTATATGGCCTCAACACCAAACGGTATATTTGGTGGAAAGCCAATACAGCTTACCATCCAAAGAACACCATACCTACAGTAAAGCATGGCGGTGGTAGCATCCTGTTGTGAAGGGACTGGGGCACTCGTTAAGATGGAAGGAAAAATGGATGAGGCTGTATCCAGCAGGGGGCGTTAGCTCCCTTGTTGGAATGAGTTCTTTTGTGATTGCGGTGTGTTACATAAATTGAATCTATATAGATATGATATTAAAAGGCGATACCCCTCCCTTAGTAATATGGCATTAAGAAATCACATCGGAGAAATAACTTAACTTTCTTTAATGACGGCTTACGCTGCATAACAGACGAAGGAACCCATGACAAGAACCCAGTTTGGGAGTGGGGGCCCGATGTGTAGAGTCTGTCATTTTCGTTGCTGCGTTGGAAGGATTTTCATGATCGGATGATGTTATCTCCCATCCATCTGTCGGCTTCAAAGGTATGCCGGGCAATGTTCTAAGGCTTTATACTCTTTCTTCATGTGCAGGCCCTCACTTAGGAGAATCATGTCATTCCAAACAAGGGAAAGAGGATACAGTTTCATGCTGAGTTTAACACACAGAAATAGTATACAGTGATCATCAGTCTGACTTCCCATTTCCCAGTTGTGTCTACCTGTCTTGTCTTATAATGCTTGCCTAGCAGTTCTTATATGATGAACTCCTGTGTGCTAAATCTGGTTCTGTGTCAAATGTGCATGTGAGTAAAAAAAGATTTATAAAATATATTTGCACAGAGCACAGTGAAATATTAAACAGATGCAAAATACTGTCAAAAACATGAGGAAAACCTGCCAGAAACCTGTCAATGGAAAGAAGGCTCACCTTCCAAAATGACAATGACCTGATTCACACAGCAAAATTAACCATGCAGTGGCTGAGAGAGAAAAAAAATAATGTCCTTCCATGGCCTAGTCAGAGTGCAGATGTAGACCCTCTTGAAGATGTATGGAATGGCTTGATTATATCCACTATGAACAGTTGAACAGTTTTGTAAGGAAGAGTGGGCAAATATTGTCCAGTCTAGATGTGCAAGGTTGGTACAGATGGATCCCAACAGACTCATGACTGTAATCAAAGCAAAAGGTGGTTCCACAAAGTACTGACACAGGGGGGTGATCCTCTAACCATCCAAATGATTCTGTTTTTTACATTTTTTTTTTCTGAACTGTTGCTGTTATATCTTTCATTTGGCTGTTATAAGTTGCATTGACTAAATACTGATGGAGAAATATTCTTTTGTGTGTGTCTTCATTTCAGACTGCAAAGCAACAAAATGTGAATATTTTGGGGGGGGGGGGGGTTATTCTCTTCTATACATACTGTACTTGCACTCATAATCAGGTTAATGTGAATAACTAACTTAAGGCAAAAACCTGGAGTTTCCACTTTGGCAAAATGCTCCAACTTCATTAAACTGTGCAAAAAAAGAGTTAAACATCATTATCATCCATTGTGTATTCAAAAATAAGCATCATGCCTATGATAATTGTCTTGAATTTTATAAATATGTTTAGTCAAATTGATGCTTTAATTGTAGGTTTCTGTAACCGGATTGCTCACAGCCTACTCTTTTCTTTTTGGCTGTGTGGTTGAGCCCTGCAGAAGACTCAGAATGTACACTGCTTGCCTTACCCACTGTGCTGCTGGAATAATAATAACTCTTATTTTTACTTCAATAACATAAGCATTGCATTGGGATTTTCATTACTTTAAAAAGTAATCGGACTACGTAACATACTTGACTTGTGTTACCATACTGCTCTTGAGATTGTGTTGCTGAGCTAATCACTGAGCATTCAGCTCACCAACATAAATTTAGTGATTTCAAAATGTTTCACCCAGGAGTATGAATAATGTGATCGGCTGACAATTATTTCTCTGGAAATATACACTTTTACCTGTGGCTGCTGAAAGTGTGTGCAAAGCAAATATATGTACAGACAGACAGAGTGCAACGGACATGTGCAAAGTACAGAATCCTTAATAGTGACCTGGTTGTGGGTCTACATGGCCACATAAATGGATTATTCACTGAGAAATCTACCCTTGTTATCCAGGTTTCTCAGAGACCAATAAACTGATTTCTCTAGTCAGAATAAGGGGTTGCATGGCATATTATAAATCTGGTTTCTGTGAATAATCAGGTTATTGAAGCACATGTAAATACACTAAATGGCAGAGTCAACTGCAGATTTCAGGCTATGTATGCCCTTGTGTGAAATTGTGCAGACTTTTGTGTAAAAGATAAGCAGAAGAGGAGACTCAGGGCAGCCCCGAGGTGTTCCCATGAATATGTTATGGCTATCAGAGAAACAGCGATTAATTGTTAAAAATTCCAGAATCCATTCCACCAAGTTAATTCTAAGCAGAATTGATTGTCAACTAAAATGTGGGAATGGATTGTACTAAAAGTTGCTGAGAAATCTATGAACAGTAACCTTGAGTTGCTTTCTGGTCCTTTCACGTGTTCATACAGTTAATTCAGAAGTGTTTCTGTGGCCTTCTCCCCCTCCTCTTTACTCTGGTAAGGGTCCAGATAGGATTAGGTTTTGTTAAGTAGATTTCAAGATATGGTTTAAAGACATTTAATGCTTCTGGTTGTGTAGTATTACTTACTGGAATAACATTTGCCTGTTCCCAAAGCCGGGGCATGTGCTGTATATTCAAAGATATCTGAAATAAAATGTGAAATAGTGGAGATAGTTGTTCTGCCCAAGAGTGAAACAGATGCTGACTTATACTGCCTGGGCCTGAACTTTATTTGATTTAAATATATTAAAGGAGTCTTTCGAGATCATTTTGATTAAAGAAGGGCTGAGTCCTAACTCCAGTCCTTAGTCTGTTCTTTTCCTAACTAATGTCCAAAGGAAAATCCTGTGCCTCAAACCTTGAATAGAATTCTTTAAATTTTAGAGCCAGCTGACAGTCAGTCTTAATCCCTGTTAATTCAACAAAATGGCTGAACACAAACAATCATCCATGTATGGGTTATCACTGAATGACATTCAACCAACAACACTTCTAGTTCTAGAAAGGATAGAGAGGATGGAGGACTGATCAAGGCGGTCAGAGCATCTCAGCCAGTTTAAGCATAAAACAGCAGCTCAGAATGTACAACCAATAATAGATGGCAACATCAACAAACTAACAGACATTTAGTCTCATTTAAAAAAAAAAAAACAAGAAAGCATAATTGTAGTATCATGCATTGGTTGCATCTGTCCAGGAAAAAAGAAGAGAAAAATATATTTTAACTAAGCAGCAGAGGCAAAGGAAGGCTCAGCTGATAACATTGTGGCGGGGGGTGACAAGGATCATAACTGTCTTTTAATCTGGTGTCTACAGTACATTAAAAGACAAGAACCAGAGGCAAGTGTAAACAGAAGTTGAAGTCCTAAACTTTATATTAAAAATATTTTCCAACAATCTTTCTTTATTTAAAGTTCATACAAATAATAAAAGCAGCCCCGTTCTTAAGTAACATGGCGGTGACTGTAATCAAATACCAACATACACATACTTAGATATAAAAAAAGAGTTTTGTGATTAATAATCAGTGGGACAAATAAAACAAATAAATTAATATCAAAGGAATCAAACCACAAAATATAACAACTAACATTAAAATGTCTTTAGACAAATGCAGAATCAGGCAGCAGTGGGATAAGAAGCACAAACACTGGATAATGGAGGATGGGGAAACACTGATGAGTCAAAGCTCATAGATTGAATTCAGTTTATTTTCGTTAAGCAGTCTTCACTTAGTATTGGCTAAAAAAAGCTTACATACGAGGTGTGGCAGAAAAGTAATGAGTCTGATTTTTTATTTACCAAAGTTTTTATTTTTTTCAAACATCAATGTTATCCCCTTCAAAGTAGTTCCCTTGGGCAGCTACACACCGATGGAGACGTTGTTCCCACTGTTGGTAGCAGCGCTGGAAGTCTTCAACCGGTATGGTCTTCAGCATGTCCGTTACACTCTTTTGGATGTTTTCTAAAGTCCCGAAATGACGTCCTTTGAGGACATTTTTCAGTTTAGGAAAAAGGTAAAAGTCACACGGACTGAGGTCAGGTGAATAAGGGGGCTGGGGAACCACAGGAATGCGTTTTTTCGATTGTCCTTCTGCTCAATTGTGAGGTTTTTCGGCACCATTTTGGCACAGACCTTTCGCATGTGCAAATGTTCAGTCAAAATTTGATGAACGGTAAATCTGTTCAAATTTAATTGTTCACTCAACATTCTTAATGTTAAACGACGGTCTGATCTCACAAGAGTGTTCACACGTTCGATGTTTTCATTGGTTTTCAAAGTTGAAGGCCTCCCTGAAAAACTTGAGCTCGGGATAAAGAATGTTCCCCATAGGCCTGTTTTAACTTTTCAAACATCACACTTGCCGATTCTCCAAGCTTAACACAAAATTTAATGGCACAACGTTGCTCCAAATTCCTCTGTTCCATTTTGCGTGACGCACAACCAAAAACACAACTTCGCTAATAGCAGTCACAAAAATCACGTAGTTAACGGAAGGAGTTGAAACTCGCACTGAGCTATGGGAGGGTACTGATACACGTGCTCTACCAAGGACAACAGCGCAGTGTTGCCAGATCGCTTGCAGTGTTGCCAGTCTCATTACTTTTCTGCCACACTTCACTTAGTATTGGCTAAAAAAAGCTTTCATATATTTACATATATTTACAGTTGTCACACACATGCGCTTGGGAAACAACTTCAGGGCTCATCTAAAGATAATTACACTCCAAACCAGGGGTTGGCGTTGTTGCCTAAAAGCCTTTTCTCTTCCTCTCTCTACAGAAGCAGTGATTGTCAGTTGCATCTTGAATGATGTCACTTCCAGTTCCTGACCTTCTGAACCCGCCTCTTCCTGAATGATTAACAGCTCTGCCACCATCTTGGAGTCAGTCGGCCATACACTCAAGTCTGAATAGACTGAACTTCTTTTTTTTAGCTGTATTTTGGACAGCCAGTTATACAAGAATCACTACGGTGCCCCAACTCTTTTTCTGTCTTTATTACATAGTAAATTGTGACAGATAGGGGGCGCTGTTGTCCCCTTGAACCCTCAGACCAGACGCCAGACACCAGATAAAAGTCCAATAATTTGACTTTTTATTATAATACAGTGCACAAAGCACCCTACACTCCACAATACTCATAAATAAACACCAATCAATAATCAATAAACAATCCTCCTCTCCCAGACGCGTTGCCACCCTTCCTCCCAACTCAGCTCCCAGACTGTAGGAAGGCGACCCCTTTTATTCCCGCCCAGATGTGCTACAGATGGCTGATGACGGCCTTCCGGCAGCACTTCCTTGTGTGGCGGAAGTGCTTCCCTTTGCACGGGAAGCACTCCGGACATCCCTGGCAGGTTCATCCGCCATCTTGCCTGGTGTGGCGGAAGTAAAAGTTCTCCGTGTCCAACGAGGCTTAAGGCACCCCCGGGCAGTGGCCACGGGTCCCAACAGGTTAAAATCTTTTCCCTCTTCTCCCGTGGTCCTCTCTTAGTCCAGGGTGGTTGCCCCCTTGTGGCTCGGAAGCTATACATGCCGCTTTCCAGTCTTTCGAGGCATCCCAGCCAGGTAAGGACCCCAACAATCTGCCACAAAATAAAAGTAAATCATGCAGAATATTTCTACATAAACACAAAAATTACATTTAATACTCAATGAAAAAGAGCAAAAAAAACATGACAACATAAAGTTCTATTAACACTGTAAGTTAAGCACAGCCAGCTGAAAACAAGAGGAGGAAAATTAAGACTACCAGTCAACAGCATTTCTAGAGAAAAAAAAATCTCTGAGGCCAAATGTTATAGGTGTTAAGGCACATCCTTTTGTGGCGGCACTCTACCCTGATAGAATGTTTTTTATTTAGTGCAATAATGCTGCTGTAAATAGCAAAATGATGGGAAGTTGACTGTGAATTGATTTAACGCAGTGATGTTTTCTCAGACACTAAATATCAATCCAGTCAGGTACTTTTGGAATGAAAAGACACTAAGTATTAGGAGTAGAGATAACCACATTGACACATTGGAAATTATCCAGTATCCTTTGCCTGTGCCATCCTTTGGGCTACTTCCCTCATCTATGGCCTAGTTAATTCAGATACTGTAAGCCCAGCTTACTATTTCACAATTATTCTCATATACTGTCACACACATGCACATGGGAGACAGCTGAGGAGCTCACAAAGGGAAAATTCCATACCAGACCAAGCGGTAGCAGAATGCACTAACCTCTTTTTCATCGGCAGACCAACCACGGGAAATTTCGTCTGGATGCGAGGATGCAACTTCCAGTTTCGATTATGTCACGTCCGGTTCCAGGCCCAATGACTTTACTTCCAATTCCTGCTCCAATGACATCACTTCCCAAGCCTGAATTTAAAACCGCCATGTCTGCCTGTTTGTACTGTTCTTTATGGACTGAAGTCTTTCAAGACCTTGTCTATTTTGAACCACAACCTTCACTTATGGTAGCCTGTTTCAGGAATATGGGCAGCTGCCCCCAAACCTTTTCTTGTGTCCTTTTAAATTCTTTTACAATACATACTGTATATTTCCTACCTGCTTAATTTAATTCAGTGGTACCATTAGATGCAAGGCAGGAAACATCACAGCTCTGAGCAGCAGTCATTTGCTATGCCCACTTACATACACACCCACACTCAAAATGGAGCCAATTTAGAGTTACTGATTAGCCTAAATTGTCCTTGGGGATGTGGGAGGTAAACTGGAGTACCTGGCGAAAAGCCTGTGCAGATATGGGAATAACATACAAACTCCACACAGGTGACTGGAGGTGAGATTTGAACCCTGGATGAAGGATACAAGAAGAAGGAATGTCAACAACTGTGCCCGTGTTCAAAACATTTATTTGTCATATGTATAATTTATATACACTGTTGAGAAAATAAATAAATGTGTAAATTTAGATATTAATGGAAACAAATGTGTCAATTAATTCATTAGAATTTTTGATCTTCGTGCTTAAATTTTGCAATTTAGTTTGGCAAATGTTTTGTGCTGTAGGATGGTTTTCCTTTATAGGCCAATTATAACTCATTTTATGTAAAATTACAATATTAGATATGTAAATTGCAGCAGAGTAAATGTTCATATCAGTAGCGGCAGAAAAACTTGATTGTGCTTCATTTGATCATGCATTTCAAAATGAGTTCAAGTGAATGCTAGTGATGCAGAATCTGTCAAATCTTTTCAATTACATTTTGCTAGATGAGTGTCTCTCAAGTTCAGTCCTGGGGCCCATTGTGGATGCAGGTTTTTGTTCCAACCAGTTTCACAATTAGTGAGTCATTTTACTTCACACTGATCTAACTGAATTAGCTGGGCTTTTTTACTTCTCTTATTCTGCATTCAGAGTAGTACAATAAATTTAGAAATTTAGAAACATTTGCATTTTCACTATTTTAAAATTCTTAGTTCTCATTCATAATTTTGCCTTTAATTTACATTTTTTTTCTGTAGAGTTTGCTCTCTGAATTGTTTTCTAATAATTAAAATTAATGCTGGTTGGGAGTAGGCATCAGGGCAAATAACACTGAATGTTGAAGGCTGTTGCTACTTCAGTTTCATAACAACTAATGTGCTTATTAGTAAATAACAGCTTAAATAATCATTAAAATCATAATGATGATGATGATGTACCAGAAAGATTTCAGTAAAGAGCAGAAAACTCTTTAGTGATATCTGGATTAACACTAAAGCCTTGGAAATATCAGTTTTCTTTATTAGGTTGCAATTTCACTTAAGTTCTAGTTCTACAGGGGTTGATACAATTTTCTCAGCATCCTATGAATTACAAATTTACAATAAAAATAGATTTAATAGGTCTGAAATAAATTAGTTATTGTACCAACTCACTACTAAAATGTGGTTATGCAGTGGTTACCAGTATCCCGTGTCTGCTTGTTGTGTAGGAGGCGCTCCTGTGTGATTTTCTTCAGGTATTTTTTCTTCCTACATCCCCAAAGACGTACTTGTCAAGTGCTGTCCACACAGTCATAGGTGAATAAGGAGTTATGGGGGTTGTGGGGCTCAGCACACTATATTGTAGGGTCAGCATGGAGGATGTGATGCTGACAGTCCTTACATGCTGAGGTCTGTTGGTTAATTCCCGTATATATTCGCGTATAAGTCAGGTCTTGAAACCTGAAAAATTGATCATAAAATCAGACCCCACATATACACCCGTTCAAAAATAAAACAATTTTTTTTTTGCATCTTCTTGCTTCCTCCAATCCCACACCAGTTTCTCAGACACATCAAATTTTGTTGCAGCCACGCAGTTACCAATTTCTTTTGTTACTTCAATGACTTTTAATTTACAACCAGTTTCATATTTTCTTCTGATCGAATGCTCCATCGTAGATAAGAGATGCTCTTACAATAAAAGTGCATGAGGGTGTGAGATACAAAAAACACAAAACATTGCAAATGTTGCTTCAGTATAGTTTGGGTATTACCGTTTGGTCATGTACGCACAATTCATAGAAAAAAAAGGCAGTGTGCTCCGTGGTTACTCTCTCAGGTGGGCGTTAGTATATCATAATTTCTTGGACCAATAGCGTGAGTTTTCCGCATTCGACTTATACGACCGACATTATAAAATACCGGAAATTATAAGGTAAAATCAAGCCCCGACTTACCCGTGGGAGAATTTAAACGCAAGTATATATGGTAGTCCAGTTGCAACGTGCAGTGTTGAGACCTAAATTGATGAGTTTAGTCATCAGCTCTGCTGGTAGAACAGTGTTAAATGCTGACAGGTAGTCTATAAACAAAATCTCTGGCACAACAGTTTTTATTATCGAAATGTGACAGGATAGTATGAAGTGCAAGGGATATGACATCCTCAGTGGATCAGTTGTGACAATACACAAACTGGAGGTTACCATAGCTATCTGGAATGTTCTGTTAAATGTGTCTTAGTACCAGTCTTTCAAAGCATTTCATCATCAGTCACCAATTCACATATTTTAATACCCAGGAGTTGATCTTTGACCACTTGCACAATCAGCACTATAGAATATCTCTTTCAGGTTTAAGGTCAGACTTTTTAATCACCCTTTTACAGTACACTGTATCCATAATAATTAGTTAAGAAGTCTACAACTCTATCCAACATTCCATTGGAAAAAAAAGTGAAAGTTGATATTGTAGGTTTTTTTTCTAACTATAACTTTCAAACACTGCAGTATTATCAGTAGCCTCAAGGAAAAACTAGCAAGAACATTTTTTAAAAAGAATAATGACACATACTGAATTCTGCATGAATGGGCCAAAATATTGAAAATGTGTTTCTGCTTCAAGCAAGAAGTTATGAAGTGGGTGAGTGGCATTGGCAGAAAACCTTATAACTATGTGGGAGGGAAACTCTTTACCCTTTAGAAAGGTTTAGTGCTATTTAAAAATTGCACTTTTTAAGGTTTAATAATAATATTGGTATGCTATAATAAATGAATATTATGAATTACTAAAAACTATTTTAAGTAGAATAATGTGTATCTTTAGCATCATTTCATGGGTTTATATTTAGAATAATAATGTATTTTTTCAAAATATTTTAAATATATTAATTAATTAAATTATTTACTAAACATCAGGGGAATTTCTAATCTTTTAGACCAGTGCCACTGTGGTCCATCAGAGTAGCATTTCCAAATTAATTGATTCTGAGCCCCTTTTAAATTCTGGCAGTGGATCTTTTTTGTGAGTTTTGCAGGTTCCTAGTATTGCTGTGTGTAAAGACTTGCTCTAAGGTTGATTCATAGCTTTAAATTAGGCATTAGTTTGTGCCCACGTGTGTCCTTCAATGTACTGGCTTTGAACCCAACTTGCTCCTCATAACAATGACCAGCAAAAAATAAATACATGGAACTATCGTACTGTGTACATGTATGCACCTCAAAATGAGTACTGTGGTCATGATTTCTTAAGATTAGGCATCTTCTCAGGTGACCTGGTGGACAAGGGGTTTGCAGGTCTGAAATGATGACACAAGACTTCATGACTTCAACATGTTGCTTCATTTTGTGCTGAATAAAAAATAACACAGTAAAATCTCTTATGAGTTGTTTGTCATCTGTGGCTAGATGTATGTAATTTTTGAACTTGGCAAGTTTGAGATGAATGTTAGTTACTATTGGAAAATGAAGTTGCCAGAGGCAGATATTAGGAATAGACCAAAAGATAAATTATTATAAAGACATTATCCTAGAACAGACAATGTCTCAAAAACCTGGGGATAGGCATAAAAACCGTTCGACAAAGCCAAAAATAAAACGAGTATCAAAGTCAAAGTCAAAATTCAATTAAAAAGGTCCTAATCCTAACTGTAAGTCTTTCTCTAACTAAACTGATATCCACAATGTTTGTTTACTTGAGTTGCTAAAACTAGGACGATTAAACAACTACACCACCAGCCAGTTCATATGATTGGCAACATCCTTGCTAACAAACATGATTGCCGTGTATCGCCGTGATTGCCGTGTATTGCCGTGAATCTGTACTGCAAAATAGCAAAATGACAAAATTAAAACTGAGTAAACTGGCACCAAAATTATGTCATTGTCATAATGATAAAAATAATAATCAGAGAGACATAAATAATATAACATATTCTTAAACTGTAAAAAAGCAAGTACTCGAAATACCAAAATAGACAAAGAAAAAATGTCATAATGTATCAAAATGAGGCCTACACCTTCAGGATGGAACCTCAGGCTTTCCTGCCTGCATGTTCCCAAACCTATCATAGCAAATTGAGGCCTAGCTTTCCTAACCTAGTCCCTTGAATAAAACTGAGGCCTGTTAACAAAACGAACTGTTCTCAAACCAAAGACATACACAAGCTGAAAGCCCAAATAAAAAGCAATCCCTGATATTTTTAAGAAAATATATGAAGTCAGCAGAGGAAATCATTAAAAAAAATTTTTGGTTCCAAGATAATGACATAGTAGCTTCTTAAAAATGAGTTAGATTTATTAGCAAAATATTTATCAAAGGCATACAAAAATCAAAAAGGAGTAAAGGGGGAATAACAAACCAAGTAGTCAAAAAAAGTAGAGTGAGGAACAGGAGTAAGAATGGAGTCAAAAAACAAAGTGAAGGTTAAAACCGGAAGACAAAAGTTAGAATGATAAAAGCTAAATTGCAATACACTTACATACAATTGTAATACACAGCTATGAAATCGTTATAGTACAAAAAATATTCAAAACATCAAATAGAAAAAGATAGACTATAGTCTATAATATACAATATAATGATTAAAAAACAAGAAGAATGTCCAAAAGAAAGTGTCTGCCTTAAACATAACATATATGTGCACTAAATGATAGGGGATGTTATTGAGCCCTCTGAGAAAAACGCTGAAGTACCAAAAAGCAGATGATTTATTAAACGTATTAACAGCAAGGAGGGATTGATGCATGGAGAATGCAAAGTAGTAACTGAAGGGAGCAGAACACAATAAATCCTGCAGTCTTGTAGGACATAAATAAGAAACTAATGGTCCCAGTGTGTGTCTGGTAAGGGGGCTTATCCACTCTCCCTCCAGAGTAGCACAAAAAGCACTCCCTTCCTTTCTGATGACTTTCTCACGGTATCTTTCTCTTTCCTGCTCTCTTACTACCTCCGGGCCCTGGCCTCTCTTCCTTTGCTCATTCACCTTCTGACTCTGCATTCAGCTAGGCTCTGGCTCTGAAGGTGGCTTTAAATCTCCACCCAGGGTCAATTCTGGATTGTCAGGGACAACCTTCCATTTGGGAAGCAGACTAGACTATCTCATAGCAGTAAATGGTCCCCGATGCCACTCTAACTTCCTGTAGACTTTCCTGACTATCTGAAGTACTGCATTGTCCTATATTCTTTTCTGAGGCTGTGTGTCCTCTAGTAATACCACCTTTGGTATTGATTTCTCTCTCCCTCTGTCTCTTTCTCTCTCTGTCTCTCTCTCTTTCTCACTCATGCTGGTGCTCCTGCCTGTTTCTGGGTACTCAGTACACTTCCAAGGCTCAATACCATCTAGCAGTTCCTGCATTTTCATACTGGGATCTGTAGGACCTCTCCATCTGCCACTATGGATTTATCTCTTGCATGGATACTGTCTGTAAGACTTATCCCTGCTCTGTGCCACCCTAGTGGTGCCCTTGCCCTTATATGCTCTTCACAGCAAGGCACCTCATTACAAAATAAATATGCATATATTCAGTGGCCACTTTTTTAGGTATATCTGATCATTAATTTAACTTACTCCAAATTTCTCCTCAAAACAGCCAAACATATGGCTACAACTCAATGCATACAGTATGCAGAGATGGTCAAAAAGATTTTACTGTTGTTCAAATGAAATATTAGAATAGGCAAACACATGAGGCAAGCAACTTTGACTGTTGGTGCCAGACATGGTGTTTCTAGCATCTCAGAACCAGCTGCGCTTCTGGGATTTTCACAAATTACAGTCTCTTGAGTTTACGGAGAATGAAGTCATAGACAAAAATATCTAGTGTGTGGCAGCTCTGTGCGCCAAAACACCTTTTTAATGAGAGAGGTAAGGGGAGAATGGCCAGGTTCATTCAAGTTAACAGAAAAAGCTCAAATGCTTAAATAGTTTTTTTTTATTTCATTTTGTTTAAAACATTTATGAGAAAAGAATTTCTGAATGCTTAGTGTAGAACTGGCAGCAGGGGAACAATGTAAGATCCATTCCTCTCCACTAGTAAGATGTATTAACAGTGGACACATGATCACCAGACTGAAAACTTATGACTGGAAAAAGTCTACTGGTCTAACAAAACTCAGTCAATGCAGTTTGTTAGAATATGCTATAACCAATAACAAAAAACATGGTGTTGTACAGTATATGAGAGGCAAGCATAGTATTTCATTTAGAAATGTTGAGATGTCAGGATAAAGTGAGAGGTCTCATTATCTTGAGCTGTCAACATTTAAGTAGGAGGCAGTCTGTGAATCAGAACACATGTGGCCACAGTGGCGTCAGCCTGTAGTTTTCCTGTTGATTCAGTTTCTACAAGACAGTTGTCTATCATGAAACTTTTGATTTAACGCAGTGCACAATGCATTAAAAGGAAGTGCAAGAAATGGAAATGTCATTCCAACACAGTATAACTTCTTCTTCTTCTTTCGGCTGCTCCCGTTAGGGGTCGCAACAGCGGATCATCTTTCTGTCCTCTGCATCTCCTTCTGTTACACCCATCACCTGCATGTCCTCTCTCACCACATCCATAAACCTTCTCTTAGGCCTTCCTCTTCCTCTTCCCTGGAAGCTCTATCCTTAGCATCCTTCTCCCAATATACTCAGTATCTCTCCTTTACATTGCTTTATATTTTATTTTCAAGGACACCCTTACATTTTGCCTGGGTTGTGCCTCTGATTTTTTCTAAAAAAAAAAGGTTACATACACACAGTATAGAAAATCCTAGCTTATTTCATCTAGAAAAGTGCCTCAGGAATTTCATCCAAAAAAAAGGTAACAGACTAACATTATAAAAAATAAGTCAGAGGCATTCTAAATAATGACAACCCAGGTCAAAGTGTGTGAGAAGCCCAGGGTGCGTTACAGCCACCTTAACCTCGTCACAGCCAGACAGGACACTAATTGCCACACGGCAAGCGGTTTATTTACAGAACACACAAGGCAAAGCACAGAGCACAACACAGTCCATTCTCTTTCTACAACCAGTCCTTCCACCTCCACTCCTCCTTCCTGAGCTTCATCCACTTCCTCCCGATTCAAGCCATTGAGTGGTGGTGACTGGCTGCTTTTATAGGGCACCCAGAAGGAGTCCAGGTGCCTAATGAGCTTCTTCTGGCAGCACTTCCGGGTGTGGTGGAAATGCTGCCAAATAGGGCTTTTAAGTGTCCAGGCACCCTGTGGCGGTGGCCATGGGCCCCAGCAGAGTTGAACTTCCATGCTCATGACCCGTGGACCCATTGGAAGCAAAGGAAGCTACCCTCTGCTGGTCCAGGGGAGGAAATATCCCGGAAATGCTGTCTCCCCTGGTCTTTCCACTGTCTGGGCGTCCTGACTGGGTAAGTGCCCCAGCCTTCCGCCACATATGGAACACTCCTTTTTTGGTGAATAAACTGCACCTCTGGTGCCTATAAAGCATAATTACCCCCATACAACATTGAATCACAGTGGATTTAATGTGGCTTTTTGGCACTGATCAAAAAGAGACTGTTTAATGTCAAAGTGGAAACAGAACGCAAAGTGGTCTAAATTAATTACAAATAAAAAAGACCCCCTTTAAATATGACACACCTAACTTATCATTGGTGTAGTCCATTCGTTTCAGAAGAGACATGATTCATTTAAATAGAGTTCACCTGTCTCTCCTGCTTATGGTCAACTCAGTATTATGACTTTACCTACACAATGAAGACAAAAAGAACACTTTTCGGACATCAGAAAAAACACCATTTTACCATAAGCCAAACACTTCACATGATCAATAAAAACGCCATTCCCGACCATGAAGTGTGGTGATGGTGGCAACATCATGCTCTGGGGATGCTTCTCTGCACCAGATCCTAGAAGATTTTTCAGAAGGCTGTTTACTTGCAATTCCTATGCAAACTGAACAGTTCTGCAAAGGAGAATGGGATAAAACTGCAGTGTCCACATGTGGCAAAGTTGGTAGAGCCCATCATAACTTCAAAGGTCAGTCATTTTCTAACACTTAATCCAGAACAGGGTTTCGGGGGGTGCTGCAGACTATCCCATCTAACATCCCCCAGGATCAAGGAAGTCTCTATCTATCTATCTATCTATCTATCTATCTATCTATCTATCTATCTATCTATCTATCTATCTATCTAGGGCACAATGCAGGAACAAACCCTTCAAAGCTGCAGAAGGTGCTTCTACTAAATAATGACTTAAAGGTGGTAAATACTTATGTGATTGATTATTTAGTTTTTTTCTTGGTATTTAGTTTAAACCCGTTTGCAGGGATCTGTTTTTTCTTTGGCAATAATGTAATTCAGCGTCATGTGGTGAACACTTTTTTTAGACACTTTAGGTGGGCCTGAAACAGTATGACCAATAAGTCATTGGAAAGACACAGCATGACACTACATGGGTGTATTGCAAAAGAACTGAAGCATGACCAGCAGTTTTTACCACTAGTGGGCTTCCTTTTTTATTTGCAGTTACACAATAACAGAACACAATTTAGAGTTGCAGGGGTGTCTGAGCCTATACTGGAAGCAGTGTGTATAACACATGGGCCATCCCTAGATGAGACAGCAGTCAATCACAAGACCAAACCCAAACACAGCCAGACTCACACAGATGCTAGTTTGTGAACCTAATCTGCGCATCTTTGGCATTGGGGGTGTGGGGGGGCAAGAATATTTAGAGAAAAAAAGCACAGAGATGGGTAGAATATGTAAAGACCACATAGACAATGACTGGACTATGATACTAGATTGATGAAGCAGTACCTTTTAACTCCTCTCAGAGCCACCCACTGATTCTTCTTTACTTGACATCTATCTGTGTATCGGTAAAGGGAAGTGCATCATTTTTACCAACATTTCACATCTGATTGCGAACTTTCTTCACTTCAAACTTCTGACTCACTGAAAGTATATAGTAACATTACATCATCACACTGTCTGAGCATTTGTGTTTTACTGCTTTTTAGGAAACAAGAGTTGATATTCAGAATAAAAGAGATAAGTAAAAACAAAGGACACAAAAAAAGAGGTGTTGTACTTATCAGTTTGAAAAAAAATAATAATCACTTTTCCTTAACTATATTGTATGATTTGGCTACATTTATTTTACTTGAAGAAAATAATTCTTAGTAAGAGGTACTGAGAATCAAGCCGCAACAGTTTTTATTGCTACTGCTTTACATGTCTAAGCACTTGGGGTTGAGTTCTGGCTTCATTAATTTCTGTGGAGTCTGTAAATTCTCCCAGTGTCTTTGTGGGTCCTTCTCTGTATGCTCTAATCTTCCTAGTTCATTTCCAAGATGTTAGCTGGCAACACTAAATAGGCCACCATTTAATTGAGAGTGGTGTGATGAACTGACCTGGGTTCACGGTTGGTTCCTGCTTTGTGCCTGGTGGAAATGTTCAAGCTCACCTCATCCTAAATTAACAGGATTGTAAAAATGGATAGAGGAAAACAGTATACATTAGAGTATACAGTGAATGTATATACAGTATTGTGAGGGTTATGTCAGTTCATGTAACTGAGTGTGCATATGTGTCTAAGACTTCATTGTGATAAATTGACACTCTGTCCAGATTTGCTTCCTTTCTTGTGCTCAATGGCTCCTCATGACCCTTGTGATATATGGCCGCCAGTTTATCCCGGCCAATACCCCGAAGCCGCCAGATGGAGTCCGTCTTGCAACATGGAGGTGCCCCGAGTTCCAACAGGGCATCATGGACATTGGAGTTTTACATCACAGCCCTGCTGGATACCATGGGGGCTGCCAGGGGAAGCTGCAGGAAGGCATGAGGATTTTTATTATAGCCCGTAAGTACTTTCCAGTAACAGGAACGGAAATAATGAAGTACTTCCAAGCTGAAGAAAAGGAGTTTTCACCTGACCCGGAAGTGTTATGAAATCACGTGGACTGAGGGACAGAAACACTTCCGGGTCAAGGAGTATAAAAGGACTGTGGGAGATCCTAGCAGAAAGCCGAGTTGGGAGGAAGGGTGACTGAGCTGCTGGGAGTGGAGGATTGGTTGTGTTACTGTTATTGTGATTATTGGAGCATTGTGGAGGTGCTTTGTGCACATTATTGTAAAAATAAATTTATTATTGGGACTTTTACCTGGTGTCTGACATGTGGTCTGATGGTTCAAGGGGACAATAGCGCCCCCTATCTGTCACACCCTAAATTGAAGTACGAGATGTGAGGAAAAGGAAGTACGCTGTATATACATGTAACGGCCGACCCTTTACCCAGACCGGCCACTACACTACCAAGGCTATTTCCTTGGACTAACCTGAAGACTCTCGAGACGATAACAAGTCTTACTCCTTACATATTGTCCTATTTTTCCCGACACAACGAAATAACAAGCAAACAGTAGACAGATATGTAAAACCAAATACGGATATATTGACAGTGATAAATGTAAATACACATAAAGACAGATGAATACTCAATAATATACAGTATATGTGCACATGTGGCTGATGTGATATTTTGCTTCTTCTTAACAATACAAAAAACGATCTCACCGTAAGTGTCCTCAGCAATGGTTGATAAGTATCCAGACCCCGGGGTTTCTCGGTGCTGGCAGTCGTGATTATGATCCGGATCCTTAAGAAGAAAGTAATGGACTTGTACGATGAACGGGAATGAGTTGAAATATGGATGCGTAAATGATTCTTTTTCTTTTCCCTCTCTCTCTCTCTCCTCCTCCTTTTTCCCTTTCATTCCTCTTGTTTAAATACAGAATGTCCCAGATGTAACTGGTGGATTCAAGAGATAATTTCCGTCTTGGGGCTGAGGTCTCCCTTCATCATCCTTCCTCTTTTAACTTACGGGGACAACATTTTCTGATACACACATATAGTAAAACAAAAACGCACTCAGCACAGACAAAAACAAATACTTATTATTATGTAGCCCCGCTACATACAGTATAGTAAAAGCATACACTGTTCAGGCTATGCTGATTTGTGTCTTTAAATTATATCTTCATGAGTGTGCTGACATGTCTGTAAAAGACCAGAATCCTATCCACGGTTAGTTCTCACATAACATCCAGTGCAGACCAGTTGGACTTCTGGGCTCAAACACTTTTTAATGGAAAATGGAAGGTTTACTAATTAGTCAGATAAAGCAGACAGATATTCAAAAAGCTAATGAAGATTTAATTGGAAAAGAGTACCTATTATGGATGTTCCACTAAGGTTTGATTCCTGCTTTGCACCAAATTCTGTGAAGATAGGATCTACCACCCTTGGCCATGAATTGGGTTAAGTGGCTTTATTTTTATCAAGGAGTTCAACTAAATGTTAGCAACATCATCAAAAGGCTAGCAGAGGATTTAAAAGGTTGGATTGACTTTTATCAACCTTTTGCAAATGTCAGCTAGTAAACTTATGTAGAGTTTGTGTGGTGTAACAATAGAGTGATTGACTTTCAATTTCAAACTTCAAAACAAAAAGTTTTAAGAAAAACAAGATTATTATTAACATTACTCTTTATATTGATGTGATCAATAGATGTATAATTTGAGCTTAATGACCAATATCAATGAGTATGCCACACCTTTAGCTTTAGCTCCCATGACCCTCTAGTAGAATGACAAAGCTTGATTTTCCATAGTCAGTGGTGGCAACAGATCATAACTCAGGTTTAATTTTGTTTTACGTCATAGGGGCGTGCTTCTGTGCATGTGAGATCTGACAACCTGTGATTGTTCACCCGGAAGTGAATAATATAATGCAACTGGGAGAACTAAGAGATGCGGGTGTTATGGACCTCA
Source organism: Polypterus bichir lapradei (assembly GCA_026402145.1). Lineage (NCBI taxonomy): Eukaryota > Metazoa > Chordata > Cladistia > Polypteriformes > Polypteridae > Polypterus > Polypterus bichir. Next base: position 88,738 of record JANRMT010054435.1, read on the forward strand.
CAAACAGAAGAGAGGCTTGTCTGATGTTTCATGTTTTACATACCACAGCAGACTGGAAAAAGAGAAAAAACGAGCAGAGACTGTAGCTAAACTCACTGTACTTGTAAAGTCTTCCCACATTGTAGGCTGTTAGAAAAACGGGTCAGCTTTCAATACTTTGGAAATGTGAAACTGTGCTGGAAAGTCGTCTGATTTGACATACCCTGTGATTTCTAGTTATGTAATCTGACATATTCATGCAGCAAGATTAGCAACTGCTGTCATCAAGTTGACATCTCCTCTGACTAGAAGTTGTGAAATGTGACATCAGCTTGAAAACAAAAAAATTAATACTGCTGTTTTTGGCACACCAGAGCTTTAGAACTGGGTTCTTACTGAATTTGGGCATTCGGTCTCGATTAAGATAAGCATTGACTGCTTAATGAAATCAGACCAAGCTGTTGTGGAAGATTCATGAAACTACAGCAGACAGGCAAGCACTGGGAGGTGGTCCATCTGAACGTTAAAGTAGTAGAATTATCAGACATCCCTAGATAGCAAAAGTGTGTTTGAACGATGACATTAACCACTACCTTTACCTGCACTAAACCTCTAGCTCCTCTGCCAAATACCAAGGCAGGTATTCAGACTAAAATTTGAGCAATAAAATACCAGGAGATGGAAGAAAGCATTAAGGATAAGACTGAATCATTGCCAAGGGAATAGCCGAGATTAACAGGAAAAGCCATTGATTACATCTTGCCTGAAGAAGGTGTCTGAGTTGCCTCGAAAAGCTTACATATTGTAATCTCTTTAGTTAGCCAATAAAAGGTGTCATTTTGCTTAACTTCTTACTACAGAAAAAGCCATAAAAACTGATAAACAATGCAAAAAAAGTCAAAGGAAAAAAAAATTATCTAACTTGATTTGTTTCCCCCTAACTAGCCCTATGAGGCTTGTTTGTTTTTTCTGTTTAAGACTCACACTGCTGGGCACTACCATCTTAAATGGGTGAAACACAACAAAGTAAATCATCACAGGTGTAACAGCCAATCTTAGAAACTTAGAAAGCTTTGAGTTAAACCCATATTAGTGTTTGGTTAATTTAAACAGAATATACATTTCTTTCATAGTCATAGATAATGGTGTAGTCTTTTCCCCCTGTAAGTTAGTATGAGATAGAACTTTCTTGCTCTAATTAAGATACGGTGTGTTAATTGAGTCAGTTGTTGTTTAGATCAGGTCCCAGTACACAGAGACTTACAGTATAAGACCCATTTTCAACATAGAAATGGGATAGGCATACAGTTTTCTAACCATTTTGAAAAGTTTGAGCAACATTTAGAAGTGATTTTGTAATGATCAGAAATTTAACAAGAGTTAAGCTTTGAACAGAACTTCTCTTAAACAAGAACTTTCCTCTTTTTTTGCTATATCAATTTTTTTTTGTGAACTGTTTTATTTTGAATTTTTACTAAAGTCTTTAAAAACTAAGATATTTTGACTGTGGTATCATTTCAACACGTTAGCCCTTTGTTGAATCCCATTTTGTATGCTAGAGCTGCTGAACTTTGGTAATTTTGGAAAAACACAACTACAACAGGATTGGTGATGGGCACAGCAAGAATAAACAACATGGTCATACCAATGCAAAAACAGTCACAAAATGGTGGCAACCATACAAAGAAATAAAAAAAATAAAACAGAAGATGCTCTCCCCTAATGATTAATCCATCCATCCAATCTCCAACCCGCTAAATCCGAACATAGGGTCACAGGGGTCTGCTGGAGTCAATCCCAGCCAACACAGGGCACAAGGCAGGAATCCAATCCCGGGCAGGGTGCCAACCCACCACAGCTAATGATTAATGAAAAATGAAATTGAAATAAATATAGAAGCATTCTAAAAAATTAAGCAATATGACAAAGTGAAGTTAAAAGCCTCAGTTTTTCAAACCTCCTCTCAGTGCCTGTTGTTAATGCAACCTTTAATTATATTTGAGTCACTTGATGGGAAGGGCACTATAAGTAATGCATTCTGCCTTGCCTAAAGCCTCTAGTTAAGTGCTCCCATATTTTTGGATTTTTTCATGTTTAGCATTTTGGCTTTGAAGACTCTTTGATTGCTTTGTAATTCTGCCTTTATTTTGTGCTTTTGATACCTCTGCCTGTTTTTTCACTTCATTTTTGGATTATAGATCTTAACAAAATATCCTGCTTTTGCTTATTTGCAATGTCCTGTCTGCTCATCCAAGTCTCTACCCCAACAGTGGTCTGCGCTCTCAGTCAGGTTTTACAGGGTGGTACTCTTTACTGTTGTCTTTCAATTTGTTTGTCTTTTTTTCGGATGTTTGCTCTCACAAAGAAGTGTGACAGTAGTGCTCAGCGTTGTGTGTTGCACATTCCCATATCTTCTACTATGTGTGACTGAAAATGTGTGCTTGGAGTCAATAAAATCAGGCAAATAACACGTTGAGTAGTTCTGAGGTGGTCCAGTTTGAGTGAGAGTGAGTGTTATTGTTACTGTGATGATGCTGGTTCTGCTCCATGCTCCCATCTGGCTTCTGGGAGCTCTTGAACCCGACACCGTCGGTAATGTCACCGATGAGCTAGGCAGTGAGGCACAACAATGAAGCAAGGGGATGGTGCAAAAAGTGCAAAGTGCTTTTATTTTAAAACAACAAAACCAAGTGATCAAAATAAAGTGTAGTGCATCACAAACAAATCATTAAATAAATAAATCATCCAATAAAACCAAGTGAAAGGTGGCGGTTAAAATCCAATAGAAAAAAAATCCCTTAAAAAAACAACAAGGTTAAAACAATGGCTGGAAGCAGTCTTTTTAAAATCAGCCCGGTGCCTTTCTACTGGTGACTCCCCTGCTTCTCCCGTCCAGGTTATGCACCAGAGGAGCCACCCTACCTGCAGCTGACTTTCTTCACTCGACTGGTCTGGTGGTCTCCCGATCCCTGGCTTCATTCAGCCCCTGCCAGACCAAGACTTGGCTTCCCCAACAGCCAGGACGCTCACGCTGGGGATTCCACTCCAAATCTCAGACTCCCGTTGCCTTCGCTGCGGCAAGCCAACCTTCTCCCAGTCACTCCTGCGGCAAACAAGCGCTCAGCAGGAGTGACCACTACGGCCAAACACCCAACTCGAGCGTGCCTCTCCCAGCTGCCTGCATACATCCGTGAGTCTGCACACGCTCGCTCACTCGCTCTCCTTCTCTCTTGCTCCTTCACTTCCAGCTGCCTTCTTCCTTAACCTCCGTTTCTTTCATTTTTTTCCTCCCCGTCCTAGCTGCCTCGCGCTTCTATTAATTTCGGGGACGTGGATCAGGTGTGGCAATCAGCAGCTCCCGGCAACAATTACCTGTGCACTTAAGCAAGGACCGCCCACATCATGGCCACACTACCATGTTCTCTCTCTAAGCCGCAAAAGCGGTGATTATTTATTTAAAAAGTGGCCTTTTTGACTTGAGTTGTGGACCCGCTACACCACAGTCCTGCAGTGGATTGGTCTTCCATTGACGGTTCGTTTCTGCCTTGTGCTAACTGTAGCTGGGTCCCTAAATTGAACAATGCAAAGGTTATGAATGAATGGACATCCATTTTTTTATGGCTTTATTTATATCAGAATATGATACTGCCAATGCAGATTATCCCACGTAAGTGCTCGTGTACACTCATCATGCAAGATGAACCCTTTAGCTTTTAGTCAGTCTGGGTGGAGGCCACTGTAAATGTGTTTAGCTGATTGCAGCATGCTACTGACATGTAAAAATCTCCCTGTTATTTAAGACCTTTGAAACAATGAATTACACAAAGTCTGTAGATTACGTGATCTGAATGTTGCAACCAGAGGCTGAAATTCCAGTTTGCATGCTTCCTAGGAAATAAAACGGAAAAAACAACAAGAACCTGCCTGATTGTGTTACACCCTGAGGCCTAAGAGTCCATTTTTTATGTCTGGTAGATTACCTTTTGAAACATTAGTTCCCCTACTCGGTAGTGAAAAGCTGCTAATCTTCAAAGTACTTTTATAATCTAAATCCACTGCTTTCCTTTAAGTCAATTTGTGTACTCAGTTTGGTAAAGTACTAGTACACCTCACAACATGGGAGTCATGGTAGTCAGTATCCGGTATTCTGTTTTTTCTCTTCATTCATCAATCTGTTCCATGAATTCCTGCTTTGTCCAGTTCATGGTCACAGATGAGGTGGCAGCATTAGGTGCAAAGCTGGAAACAAGTCCTGGTTGGGGAGCCATCCATCATAGGACGCACTCTTCATTCAGTTGAACCCATATTTTAATAATTTACAATCATGTGAAAAGTTGTTTCTTAATAACTCTGTAATGTGACTATTGAAAAAGAGTAAACATAACATATCTTAAATAAGAAAACCCTACCTAGTTTTATTTGCACCAGCATAAAATCATCAAATTGTTCTCAATGTATTTAATAATATGAAATTTGATAGGCACAAGGTAAAGATTAAATTCTTTTATATATAACTAGTAATATGCGAACCTCTGGTACTCTCAAGATCCAGCCCCAGTAGGCCACAAGCAAAGCATGCCGTGTGGTGTAGTGGTTAAGGCTTTGGACCTCAAACATTGAGGTTGTGGGTTCAAATCCAGTTACTGACACTGTGTGACCATGAGCAACTCACTTGACCTGCCTGTGGAAAAGAAATATAACTGTTTGTATCATAAATGTTTTAAGTTGCCTTGGAAAAAGGTGTCGGCCAAATAAATAAATAATTGAAAACAGCAGCAGGTTGTGCTTGACGCTTAGCACATGCCACAGCTGCCATTCTTCTTCTTCCCATTATGTAACCGTCTTCTGCAAATCTGCTTCATGCTCAGAAGATGTCTCTGCTCTTCACTTTCTTTCTGCCATTTCACCCTATCAATCAGTTTTCCCATGCAATTTTCTGTAGAAATCCCTGATAACTTTATGGGGGTTGCCATCAGCCAAATGTTGTGCTTCACCAGCATATATCACATCATAAGGTTTCAATTAGGACCAAGATGAAGGCTGCAGTCCTGGTGGCTCATTAGTAATCGCTTGACAAAAGGACACAATCCTTAGCATTTTATATATACTGTATAGACAGATGCTCAATTCGAGAATGGAACAGGCCATAATGTACAAAACATAACATGAAATGGAGTGCTAGTGCCTGCCCCATGTAAAGGTTCTAAAATATGGAGCACAAAAATAGTCAGAGAGGGATTAACAAATAAAGATCAACATGGTAGTTAAAGAAACAGGTAACTGAGCACAGCCATACAGCTCCACTAGATCTTCTTGCTTCCACCTGGGCTGAATGGCTGGTTTTGGCCTGACTGTCATCTCCAGATACCACACCAGCAAAACTCCCTTACTTCTCTGCACTGACTGTATAGATGTGTCATTGAGGGGGCAGTCTAACACAGTGTTTATTAAGGGCAAAAACAAATTTGACAAAAAGTAAGCTATTGAAATACTAAAATTCTTAACAAAACTAAATTAAATTTGCTAAGTTGTTACTTTTTCACAAGTTCTCTTTGTGGAGCTTGTGATTTAATGAAGTTGCCCCAGTAATATTAAGTCTGTACATTTGAGTCCATACATCCAGGAACAGTGACTGTGTTAAAATTATTCCAATGCCTCACCACTGTTTACATTTTCTTTTATATTATCTGACTAGCAAAATACCCGCGCTTTGCAGCGGAGAAGTAGTGTGTTAAAAAAGTTATGAAAAAGAAAAGGAAACATTTTAAAAATAACGTAACATGATTGTCAATGTATTTGTTTTGTGACTGTCATGAGTGTTGCTGTCATCAAGGATTTGATTATCATTATTTCTTTCAATCAGGTTCGTATTTGGAGGATGTGTTGTGTTCAAGTTACATTCCGTGTTTGTGAACCGTTGTAAAGATAACAGGTTTCATTCATCGTAGTGTTCACTACCCAAATCGGTATTCGTGAATCTAAGATGTTTAACAGGCATTCCCAGTATTAAGTTGTGTATTTGCCCGCGAATATTTAGCGGCAGCGTGTCTATGAACTTGTGGATTTGCCTGCGAGTATTTGGCGGCAGCGTCACAAAGTTGTTTTCGTCTAGCTGCATCAGAAAATGTAGCATGACGTCTGACATGCCTCCTTTTTACTGTTTTCTCACAGCTTGGACTGCTGCTGTCATAATCGGTTTGAGTTTCATGGTTTGTTTCAATTATATATATAGAGACCGGAGCGACGGAACAATAAAGGAAATGGGTACATGAACAGTAAACTAAGTCTAAAATACCTACACAATAACTATAATCGTAATAAACGAACCATGAAACAGCAGAGAAGCCGTGGATCAAATAAAAAGGCTGCAGTTATCAGCAGGGAGACGTGACTCCCGTGGCGATCCAAGGAAAGGAATGAAGAGACCGCAGCGAAGGATGGCCTTATATGGGCAGGCAGTCAATTATGTGAGAAGCGTGGGGATGGAGGATGCAATATAGGCAGGCAGGCAGCCAAAGAAGGGAATCAAGAGACCGGAGTGACGGACGGCCTTATATGGGCAGGCAGTCAATTACGTGGGAGGCGTGGTGATGGAGGATGCACCTCCACCTCACACGGCAACCGAGCTGCAGGCTATGGCCGAATATATGTACGTAAGTAGAATTCAGTTATGACCGTTACGCGTAGAATTTTGAAATAAAACCTGCTTAACTTTTGTAAGTAAACTGTAAGGAATGAGCCTGCCAAATTTCCGCCTTCTACCTACACGGGAAGTTGGAGAATTAGTGATCAGTGAGTCAGTGAGTCAGTCAGTCAGTGAGGGCTTTGCCTTTTATTAGTATAGATTCCCACCATTATCCCTTACTGTTGTCCTGTTTTTGTTCAGTTTTTTGTTTGTAGTTCTACTCCAGTCAATTTCTCTAAATCCTGTTTGTTTTCTGTTACCTGAGGGAACTATATAAGATGATCACTCGCCTCAGCTATTGCAGCAGCTTTAGCACGCTTAACCTGCTGTTTTCTCAACCTCCTTCAGTCTTTCTACATTGGTGTCTAAAGCATTTAGCCATATTTCTGTCCCTTTTGAGGCTTTTTATATTGCCCTTGCCTTGTGCCTTTTTGGAAACTTTATATTAAGAATTTCTGTTTTTTTTAACTATCTGGTTTGTTCTTGGATTTGCCTTTCAGTTTTTCCACTTGACAAAATTAAAGCTTTCTTTCTTTTACCTTACTGAAAATATGGGGATTTGGCTTTGGTTATTGTTTCCACTTCCTCAGTGTTGTGACGAATCTTCATTTTGCCAATCAAAGGAACTGTTCGGTTTTGCTTTGGAAGATTTTAAGCATTTTTAACATTGTTTGTTTATTTTTTCTCTGTTGAACCATTTTGAAAGGATAACTCAGTTGATGTTGGATGGTAGCGGCCATGTTGTTTATGGCAGTGGTGTCCATTGCTAGCCACCTGACTGAAGGTCATTGCATCATGTCATGTCATTGCTCTGTTTATTTAAAATACAGAGTTATCTGAGCTTTTGGTAAATTCTAAAAAACTCGGGGTAAACAAACTACATTAGAGTCAGGATCTGTATATGTGATTCAATCTTTTGCTTTGTGTTTTTGGATTTGAAGATTGGTTTTGGTTGCTTCTTACAGTTTTCTTACTCCAGCCTGTTAAAAGATTATACTTTTGCCAGCTCCTGTTGCTGCCTGAATTTTCTAATCATCATTTTTGGCCACTAAAAACATAAAAAGAAGCTTTGAACACCCTTGTTTATTTTATTGTGTATTATTAAGAATTTTTGCTTTGTGCCCTCCCCCTCTATAACCTATCATCTACTGGGGAGGAACGAAAGTTTTAGATTTGTCAAAAATTTCGATTTCCAGTTTTTGACGGATCGTGATGTTTTAGGCTCCCCTGATACCAAAAACATCAATATCTCGATGATGGTTGTGTGTCTGTCTGTGTGTGTGGGTGTGTGTCAGGGTGTCACAGTTTCTTGAGGACGGCCTAGTGGTAAAACATCTTGCCAGAAAAATACCAAACTCGAAACCTTAAGCCTGTTATGAGATCAATTTGTGCTGGTTAGTTTTTTAAGCCAAATCATGCAAGAGAAAGCGGCACATTAGAGGAACCCTCAAAAAGTGTGATTCTGCAATTAATTATAAATTGTTCTCATCAATTTCTATCATAATGACCTATTTTATGACCAGAAAGATGAGCACCAGAGCAGTAAATAATTACTGAAATTGTATTGAATAGTCGGGTAACTTGGTTCCTAGGGTGCAAAGCATACTGACGCTCACATAAAAAATCTTTTGATAAATGAAGTATTTAATATTTTACTTAATCACAATACATATTTTAAAAAGACAAATTTGATTTAAAATATTCCATGTTACTGTTTTGTTCCACAATTTGGATAGCACTGTTCCCTGCTGTAATCATGTCATGTCATGTCATCCTCCAACCTGGTTATTAGAGGATTGTTGGGGTCCTAGAGCCTATGCCAGCTAGCATATGGCACAAGGCAGGAACAAACCCTTGACATGGTGCTAGTCCATCGCAGGGCACTGTAAAGATGAGAAATAATAGCAATAATAAAAATCCTCGGGTACTGTTTAGAACAATTGCTGAATTAACAAATGGGAATTCAGATCTACAGTGCAAAATACCAACAAATATTAGCAGTACAGACTTTTTGAACTTCTTCAATGAGAAAATTAAAAATATAAGATCCCAGATCTCAGTATCACAGTACAAACCAAATACTAGCTTAGCAGACCTTGTCTCACATTGCATTCAGCACTTTAATAATTTTAATCCTGTAACTGAGCAGGAAGTCTTAACTTTAATTTCTAAAATGAAGCCCACTACTTGTTCCCTAGATCCAGTGCCAACAAAACTAGTAAAAAGTGCCATAGATGTTCTTGCAGCGCCTATTCTTAACATTATCAATAGTTCATTATTGCATGGCACAGTACCTGATGCACTAAAAGTGTCGGTCATTAAACCATTACTTAAAAGTCAGACCTAGACCCACACATACTGAATAATTATATGCCTATTTCAAATTTACCCTTTCTCTCTAAAATGCTAGAAAAAGTAGTCGCCAACCAGCTTCAGTCACACCTTATGCATTACAATTTATTTGAAAAATTCTATTTTGGACCTTCAATAGACCTTCTATGATGAATAAAAAATATGGACGCCGTTTTCCCTTGCCCAGACGCAGGTCACTGGGGCCCCCCTCTGGAGCCAGGCCTGGAGGTGGGGCTCAATGGCGAGTGCCTGGTGGCCGGGCCTGCACCCATGGGGCTCAGCTGGGCACAGCCCGAAGAAGCAACATGGGTCCCCCTTCCCATGGGCTCACCACATATGGGAGGGGCCAAGGAGGTCAGGTGCAGTGTGAGTTGGGTGGTGGCCGAAGGCAGGGACCTTGGCAGTCTGATCCTCAGCTACAGAAGATGGCTCTTGGGACGTGAAATGTCACCTCTCTGAAGGGGAAGGAGCCTGAGCTAGTGCACGAGGTCGAGAGGTTCTGGCTAGATATAGTCGGGCTCACCTCAATGCACAGCTTGCACTCTGGAACCAATCTCCTTGAGAGAGGCTGGACTCTCTACCACTCTGGAGTTGCCATCGTTGAGAGGCGCCGAGCGGGTGTGGGCATACTTATTGCCCCCCAACTTGGAACCTGTACATTGGGGTTTACCCCGGTGGACGAGAGGGTAGCCTCCCTCCGCCTTCGGGTGGGAAAACTGTGCGTATGCGCCAAACAGCAGTTTGGAGTACCCACCATTTTTGGAGTCCCTGGAGGGGGTGCTAGAGGGCATACCTTCTGGGGACTCCCTTGTACTGCTGGGAGACTTCAATGCTCACGTGGGCAATGACAGTAAGACCTGGAAGGGCATGATTGGGAGGAATGGCCCCCCCGATCTGAACCCGAGTGGTGTTTTGTTATTGGACTTCTGTGCTCATCACGGATTGTCCATAACGAACACCATGTTCAAGCATAGGGGTGTTCATATGTGCACTTGGCACCAGGACACCCTAGGCCTCAGTTCAATGATCGACTTTGTGGTTGGGTCGTCGAACTTGCGGCCACATGTCTTGGACACTCGGGTGAAGAGAGGGGCGGAGCTGTCAACTGATCACCACCTGGTGGTGAGTTGGCTTTGATGGTGGGGGAGGATGCCGGTCAGGCCTGGTAGGCCCAAACGTGTCAGAGTCCCCTGTCAGAAGTAGCTTCAACTCCCACCTCTGGCAGAGCTTCGACCACATCCCGAGGGAGGTGGGGGACATTGAGTCAGAATGGGCCATGTTCCGTGCCTCTATTGTTGAGGCGGCTAACCAGAGCTGTGGCCGTAAGGTGGTCGGTGCCTGTCATGGCAGCAATCCCTGAACCCGTTGGAGGACACCGGCAGTGAGGGATGCTGTCAAGCTGAAGAAGGAGTCCTACCGGACCATTTGTCCTGTGGGACTCTGGAGGCACCTAATAGGTACCGACAGGCAAAGCAGAATGCGGCTTTGGTGGTTGCTGAGGCAAAAACTCAGGCATGGGAGGAGTTTGGGGAAGCCATGGAGAACGACTTTCGGATGGCTTCGAGGAGATTCTGGTCCACCATCCGGAGGGGGAAGCAGTGCAGTGTCAACACCGTATATGATGGGAATGGTGCGCTGCTGACCTCGACTCGGGACATTGTGGGTCGGTGGGGGGAGTACTTCGAAGACCTCCTCAATCCCACTAACATGCCTTCCAATCAGGAAGCAGAGCCTGGGAACTCGGAGGTGGGCTCCCTCATCTCTGGGGCTGAGGTCACCGAGGTGGTCAAAAAACTCCTTGGTGACAGGGCCCCAGGGGTGAATGAGATACGCCCGGAGTTCCTCAAGGCTCTGGATGTTGTAGGGCTGTCTTGGCTGACACGTCTCTGCAACATCACATGGACATCGGGGACAGTGCCTCTAGATTGGCAGACCAGGGTGGTGGTCCTGAACTTTAAAAGGGGGACCGGAGAGTGTGTTCCAACTACAAAGGGATCACACTCCTCAGCCTCCCTGGAAAAGTCTATTCGGGGGTGCTGGGGAGGAGGGTCCGTCGGATAGTCGAACTTCGGATTCAGGAGGTACAGTGTGGTTTTCATCCTGGTCGCGGAACAGTGGACCAGCTCTACACCCTTAGCAGAATCCTGGAGGGTGCATGGGAGTTTGCCCAACCAGTCTACATGTGTTTTGTGGACTTGGAAAAGGCATTCGACCGTGTCCCTTGGGGAATCCTGTGGGGGGTGCTCCGGGAGTATGGGGTACCGAACACCCTGATAAGGGCTGTTCGGTCCTTGTACAACAGGTGTCAGAGTTTGGTCCGCATTGCCGGCAGTAAGTCGAGCCCCTTTCCGGTGAGAGTTGGACTCCACCAGGGCTGCCCTTTGTCACCGATTCTGTTCAGAACGGTTTGGTGGACTCAGGATTAGGTCACTGCTTTTTGCAGATGATGTTGTCCTGTTTGCTTCATCAGGCCATGATCTTCAGCTCTCTCTGAATCGGTTCGCAGCTGAGTGTGAAGTGGCTGGGATGGGAATCAGCACCTCCAAATTCGAAACCATGGTCCTCAAAAGGAAAAGGGTGGAGTACCCTCTCAGGGTTTCGAGAGAGATCCTGCCCCAAGTGGAGGAGTTCAAGTATCTTGGGGTCTTGATCATGAGTGAGGGAAGAATGGAGCATGAGATCGACAGGCGGATTGGTGTGGCGTCCGCAGTGATGAGGGCTCTGCATCGGTCTGTCGTGGTGAAAAAGGAACTGAGCCGTAAGGCAAAGCTCTCAATTTACCAGTCGATCTACATTCCTACCCTCACCTATGGTCATGAGCTGTGGGTAGTGACCGAAAGAACGAGATCGCGAATACAAGCGGCTGAAATGAGTTTCCTCCGCAGGGTGTCTAGGCTTTCCCTTAAAAATAGGGTGAGAAGCTCAGTCATCCGGGAGGGGCTCAGAGTAGAGCCGCCGCTCCTCCGAGAGGAGTCAGATGAGGTGGCTCGGGCATCTGATCAGGATGCCTCCTGGACGCCTCCCTGGTGAGGTGTTCCAGGCACGTCCAACCAAGAGGTGGCCCTGGGGATGACCCAGGACATCCTGGAGGGACAATGTCTCCCGGCTGGCCTGGGAATGCCTTGGGATTCTCCTGGAAGAGCTAGAAGAAGTGGCCAGGGAGAGGGAAGTCTGGGCAGGGAAGTTCAATATGGTGTCTCACAGGGCTCAGTACTGGGACCTTTACTGTTTTCACTTTACATGGTTCCACTGGGGTCTATCATTAGGAAACATAATGTTAATTTTCACTTGTATGCAGATGACACCCAGTTATACCTTTCATTAAGATCAAATGAAGTTTCTCCGATGTTGTCTTTAATTACAGTAGTTGTGTTAGTGAATTAAAGGAGTAGATGGTTGAGAACTACTTGTCTTTAAACACAGATAAAACAGAGATGTTAATTGTTGGAGGGAATGATGCTGATCACAACAATATTTTGTCATCATTTAACTCAGTTGGAATCACCATTAATTTTAATGAATCAGCCTGCAATCTAGGAGTTATCTTTGACTCTAGCATGTCATTTAAAGCGCATATTAAAAGTTGTCCAAATCATGTTTCTTCCATCTTAAAAATGTTTGGAAATTAAGGCACTTTCTAAATAAACAGGATTCTGAGAAATTAATTCATGCATTTATTTCTAGTATGATTGACTACTGCAATGCGGTGTTCACTGGATGTTCAAACTGTTCTTTATACAGCCTCCAGTTAATCCAAAATGTTGCTACAAGAATTATTACAAGAACAAGAAAATATGAACACATAACTCCAGTTCTTAAATCCTTACACTGGCTCCCGGTTAAATTTAGGGCAGATTTCAAAATTCTCCTTTTAACATATAAAGTATTAAATGGCCAAGGTCCGGCTTACTTGTCTGAACTTCTCATGACTTGCAAACCACAGCGCACAATAAAGATCTCAAGGTGCCATTCTGCTTATGATTCCAAGGATTAATAAAATAACAGTGGGAGGTCGAGCTTTTAGTTACAGGGCCCCTAAACTGTGGAATGGTCTGCCTGCTACTATAAGAGATGCCCCTTCGGTCTCAGTTTTTAAATCCCAGCTGAAGACTCACTACTTCAGTTTAGCATATCCTGACTAGAGCTGCTGATTAACTCTACAGACTGCATCTCTGTTGTTAGTCATTAGCACTAAAACATAAGTAACATGATAGTTATAATTGGATACTAACCCTCACCTATTCTGTTTCTCTTCTCAGTACTCAAATGTGGCACTTGGTGACACGGCCCACCTGCCAAGTTGTTTTGCTTGCCTAAGGTAAAGTCATCCCTGATGGAGGTTCACAGGAATCGAGGGAAAGAGGGATCCTTTCATCGGATTAGCACTATTTCAGCTGTGGAATGGCCAAATGGGGGAGGCAGCTTGATGGATGAGGTCTCCAGGACTCAACAAACTCAACAAACAAATCCAAATCATATTATGTGATGTCATCTACTGTTAAATTCTACTCTCTACTTCTAAAATTTTAATTTTTATACTGTATTGAGGATTTGTTCTGTTCTGTGTATTGTACTGTATTGTATTGACTCCCTTCTTTTTGACACCCACTGCACACCCAACCTACCTGGAAAGGGGTCTCTCTTTGAACTGCCTTTCCCAAGGTTTCTTCCATTTTTTCCCTACAAGAGTTTTTTTGGGAGTTTTTTCTTGTCTTCTTAGAGAGTCAAGGTTGGGGAGCTGTCAAGAGGCAGAGCCTGTTAAAGCCCGTTGCGGCACTTCTTGTGTGATTTTGGGCTATACAAAAAATAAATTGTATTGTATTGCATTGTCAATATCAATGTCAATGTCAATTTATTTATATAGCACATTTAAAACAACATAGTAATACTGCGGCCAAAGTGCTTTACAATAATAGAATAAAAGAAAAAAACAAAAACAATAAACAATAAAACATAAATAGTAATAAAATATATGAACATAAAATAAGATAGATAATAAATAAATAGAAATAATGTTATATAATCACAAAGAGGAATCCATCAGTATTACTGAAGGTCACGGAGTGCAAGTGAATAGAAATGAGTCTTAAATCTTGTTTTGAACAGTTCAATTGTAGACGACTCCTTTATGTGATGAGGTAAAGAATTCCACAGGCGAGGGGCAACAGCTGCAAAGGCCCTGTCCCCCTTGATTTTACATTTGGTACGAGGGACAACAAGAGACAACTGACCAGAACATCTAAGCACTCTGGATGGCTGGTGTAAAACACACAGTTCAGATAAATAGGCAGGAGCAAACCCATGTAAAGATTTAAAAACTAGCAGCAAGATTTTAAAATCAATTCGAAAACTGACAGGCAGCCAGTGTAAAGAAGCTAAAATAGGAGAAACAGAGTCATACTTCCTTGCCCCAACCAGAAAGCGAGCAGCAGCATTTTTTGGACCAGCTGTAACCTGTGTATCAGAGATTTATTAATCCCAAAATACAGCGAATTGCAATAATCAAGGCGAGAAAAAAATAAAAGCATGAGTAGCTTTCTCAAGATCTTTAGAAGATAAAAAAGGTATTGTATTGTACTTATCCTTTCACTTCCCTTTCTTTCTCATTCTCTGTCCCAGTTCTGGCCATCCTTGCAAGTCATCCCTTGTTTCAACTCACCTGCTGACTCTGAGTTCAAAGGGTCAAGAAGAGGACTAGCTTTGAAATGCCACATGGTGATCACCCTGGGGTAATCCTCAGACTCACTTCATGAATCAGAAACAGTCACTGTAAGTCCTAGAATTAAAACACAAGTGATGTCACTGGGGAAACAAATATTTCTACAGAACCACAATGGAAAATATATGTCTGCAGGACAGAAAAAGCAATCTTGTGACCAGAAGATTAAAACTGCAATTAAGAAAAAATACTGGGAGAATAAATATAGAACAAACAAGGGGTCTAATGCCAAAAGTAATTTAAGAAAATGAATATTAGAATTTCAAAGCCCAAAGTCTGCTATGAGCAGCAATTTTCTTTAATGCTTTGTGTCTTTTTGGAACCTTCTGAAAGGAGGGGGGGGGGCAGACTTGATTTTCAAAAGCACATTATGAGCAAACCATGAAAAAGAGTGCAGTGAATAGCAGCAAAATCCTGTGCTGCAAAGGCTATACCTACTGGGTTTCTTTATAAAATACACATGCCTAGTTGCTCCAGTCTATGCATTTTATACCACCTCCAGGGTTTCAGGGAGAGAACAAAAGAAAGTGAAAAAAAGACTTGATGCTGAGAGAAAATAAAATTCTAAAATTGCTATTATCCATTCGGAGCTCAGTAGTGTAAGGTGACTGAAGTTTAATAATTAATATACACATTGTAATGAGAGTTGCAACAGCAGAGACAGACGTAGACCACCACAGCTACTGGGCTCCACACATTTGAAAAGAGTCTCTGTCTGCTACAATATCTTTCTGTCATTTAACTATTGCATCACTGTATGACATAACAACAGCAAATAGAGTTTAGATAAGCAGTGTGATTTTATGGATATACAAAGAGTTAAAACACTGTGGCTATTTAGTCATTGCATGTTTCAATTTCCAATTTGGCAGTAATGCTGCATTTCTTTATTATTATTTAGTACTGAAATCTGTGTGACACACTGTTTACTACAAATGTATTTTTTAGAGTTCATATTTTCACAAACATAGCTGCCAATTCTTTCAAGCTCACATCAACTTCCTACACTATCATCATAACGCTGAACAACTGAGCACACACAGCACCTGCGACAACTTATCATTCATGATTACCACTTGTCCATTGATGCCATTGAATTTCAATATATAATGTGATGTTACAGAAAATTTTCTCCCTTAAAACAAGTCATGTTTATTTTTAAAATGTGCATTGTGCTTTTTAGGAGACTTTTCGGCTGTAGGCACTTTATTGTAATCATAAGCTTGTTGTCTGGGAGGCTAATTTAATAAGAGTATAATTGTGCATTGCTTTTTGCAGTTCAAAATCCACGCCCCTACTTTGAACACAGCCCTCATGATCCATCTAAATGTCCCCACCCAGTTTTAAGCAAAATTCACTTATGGTTGTCTCCAGATGTATATATTATTATTATTCAGCAAGACTAGGAAGGAGTTTTGTAACCTAACGATTTTGAATTTCAAGGTAATTTTTATTTCAAAGCAGCTTTATTTTTGCTTCTTTTGGCGGCACCTTCTTGGATTCCCATGGGCACTGTCAGTTTGTTGATTGTTGATACCTGTTTGCTAGGAGAGAACATTGAAGGTGGGGAGTATATGATGTCAGGAATGTAACAGTTTATAGGTCTGCAAAACACATTTACTTACTATGCAAGTCTGCAGATATCCCTCAACACTTTGATACTGAGTTTCATTAGTCTTTGCTTTTTCTGGTTAATGATATATTGGCTATGAACAAGTTTAATACTGGGCTTTGAAGAAAGACAGGGCAGATTCCCAGATTGACTTTTGCCAGACAGCACCTTTTTTCGTGTTCATGTTGAAATTTAATGTTCCATTTTGATTTTCAGACCAGGGGCCTGATGTATAAAGGGTGCGTATGCACAAAAATGTTTCATACGCCTGTTTCCACGCTCACTTTGAGATGTATAAAAACTAAACTTAACGTAATGCCATGCAGATTTTCACAGCAGCCTCAGACCATGATTACATAACTTTCTGCTGTTTCTGTGTAGTTCCCCTTTATTTTTTGTATTCAGATTCATGACCCGGGCGTATTCAAATACACCAAAATAAATTGTATATTGTTTACAAATTTAAGGCACTTGATTGTAATAATTTTTTAACAATATAATGGTGCACAGAATGGCCAAACTATTCCAACTACCATTCCTGTTTTAGTTTTGTTAGATGATGTTGCAAATAGAAGAATAAGAAGAGAGTGCCTATTTAGAGATGATGATTATTGGCTTCTAAGTCTATTTCAATTTTTAAGAGCTACCCTCTTGGAGCTGTGTGCTAAACTGGCTCCAGCTTTACAATGGCAGACTTTGAGGAATTGTGCTGTACCTGCTCCTTTGCAAGTTCTGTTCACTCTCAGGATTTTAGCCAAAGGAGCTTTTTAACATAAGCTTGCTGACTGATTGGGTATTTCACAAACATCATTGAATCACGCCATGCCAGCTTTATGGGATGGTATTATCCGCTTGTCATCCAGATATATAAGATTTCCTCTCCATGCAGTTGAACTGAGAAAAATCAAAGGGAAAAATCTAAGTGCAATTCGTACTAAGATCCAATTTTCCAAATGTAATCGGAGCAGTCAGCTGCACAGAAATTACTATTGCAACAGGCTGGACATCAGCCAGGAATGAATCACCAAAAGAATGAGCTGACGTTACATCATCTATAGCAGGAGATCCTATAAAAATGGCAGCTCCGCACAGTCACTGGTGCTTTGTCCAACTAGTGAGGCAAAAAACATGCAGTCCTTTTAAAGATAGCGAGTCACTTCAAAGTGTAAAGAGCAGAAAAACTATCTGTTGTGGCGTTTGGTGCCGATACTACACTATAAAAACACCTTTAGAGAATTAATTTTCTTATGTAAATAGAAAGTATTTCCACTCTATTAATGTGCTGCTCTATAGTCCACAAAAAGTAGGTTGCATTATGCAAACATGTGGCATACTGCATATTGTGTCACACAATTGTGGCTTACCCGTAGCTGAAGAGATGGAGTATGATAAACCTGATCCTGACCGTTCTGTTGCAGAAACCAGTGCCTGAAGATTTGCTGGGTAGAGCAGCACCATCACCACATGGAGGTGTGACCTCGGCATGGGGATCAGCTTTTGTAACATTGTTTGAAACAGAATAAACAGACAGTGGGCTGAGACTCACTTTTCACATCAACTTTGATATCTGACCACTTCTTTTTTTATTTCACGCACTGTGCAACTTTCTGAACTCGAACTTTCGAGTGTCTCTGCAATGCTGTATCACTCCATAACTTTTATTGCTTATACCACTGCTTAAGCCAACAAACAGTACATTTTTCCTTGCCTCCATTTCGCATTTGCTAAAAATGTTTTTGTTCCACATAGTTTTGCCATTGTCTTTAAAAAAAAAACACTGAAGGGAAGGGGTTATTTATATTGATTTGCATATTCAAATATGCAAAATTCTGGGAGGAGTCGGAGTTGGGCTGTAGACGTGTACATGTATGTTAAATTTCACATTCACTGAGATATATAAAGAGAAAGTGTGTAGAACTTGGCGTATGCACAATTTTATGCATCTGGATTTTTTTGTTCATATGCACATTTCCAGTTTTGTTCGTACACCATGTTTTAGTGCTCTACACATGGTATTATACATGAAGCCCCAGAACAAAATCATCATCATAAAACAGAGCAAAAGTTCTAAACCGGTCTATTACCTTTTCCTTGTATAAACTTAGACAATGTTCAATTTAGCAACGAGATTTCAAAGTTGGAACACTACTGAGATTGAGTTTTTGTCATTTATAATGTCAACATGATGGCATCATGAGTCATCATAGTGATGAGTCATTTGGTTAGTAACAAATATTATAACTACTAATGATAGTGTTCTGGCCCAGAAAAAATGCACTGTTCTGTGAGAAGGCATGCAGCAAGAAAAGAAAGATCAGAACATGGAAGAAAATTCAACTTCTAAAATTAGCAAGGGGTAAAAAAACAGAAGTGAGAATTGTACGTGAACAGTTAGGGTTTGAGAGTGAGCCAGGAGATAGATGTAAACCAAAAAAGGGTTATAACTGGGAGATCTAAATCAACAGGCAACTATGCCAAAATATACAACAAAAATTGTCATCAAAAACTAAACCAAAAAAGTCAAAAATACTAGGAAACAAAGAGAGAAGGTTTGTAAAAGTGATTAGAGGTTTGATAATAAATGTGCAGTTCAGATGAGGAATTGTTTTTACAGGTGACATTTTATACTGTTGTGTTGTGACCAAAGGTCACAACCTTTCAGGACACACTTCCCCCAATAAGCAATATGCTAGTCCTAACAACGTAACACCAAAACAGCAGCGGCCGCAAAAATATAAAATGGTTGAAGAAATAGTCTGAAAATATTTAATAATCAAAATGAAAACAAAAATAGAAATTTGGACACAAGAATTAGATTCAGTGATCCAAAATGAGTGGTCAGTTACCATAATTGATTGAAGAACTCCTATAAAAAGTCAGAAAAAGGAACAAACTTCTGACAAAAGAAATGAAGCTGAAATTATAAAAACTAAAACTTTGATTGGAAGTCTGTTGAAAGACAAGTAAAGATCCTGTTTCTTGAAATATTCTAAAATAAAAACACACACTACAAAGATTTGTTTTAATATCCATAAACATATATACTAATAGTATAGCAGCGCCTTCCATCAAAATTGTAAAACAAAATGACACAGAATACTGTTAAAAAACATTGAAAACGCAATTAAATGTACAAAATAACTACAGAATCTGAATCAGTAGGGTTAAAAACTAAGATTCACAACATTCACAAAATGGCAGCACTCGCTGGAAAAATGACAAAAAATGGTGACAAAGTGTAAATAAATAAAAAAACGAAACAGAATAACATCCATCCATCCATCCATTATCCAACCCGCTGAATCCGAACAGGGTCACGGGGGTCTGCTGGAGCCAATCCCAGCCAACACAGGGCGCAAGGCAGGAACCAATCCTGGGCAGGGTGCCAACCCACCGCAGGACACACACAAACACACCCACACACCAAGCACACACTACGGCCAATTTAGAATCGCCAATCCACCTAACCTGCATGTCTTTGGGAGGAAACCGGAGTGCCCGGAGGAAACCCACACAGACACAGGGAGAACATGCAAACTCCACGCAGGGAGGACCCGGGAAGCGAACCCAGGTCTCCTAACTGCGAGGCAGCAGCGCTACCACTGCGCCACCGTGCCGCCCAACAGAATAACAATAATATGAAAATTATAGAAATATTACAGAAATGATTCATGAGAGCATTGCATCCTGAAACTCAAGTTTGAAGGTCAGTTACCTTTGTTGACTTCTGTTCTGCTTGTACTCTGCATCATACAGCAGGGATCTACTGTCACTGTCAATTTTTATAGCTTTCTTTGTTTTAATTGTTGGCCATTTCTTTAATTATTTGTTTTTGACATCATCACATACAGCTATTGTAGAAATGTGTTGCTATGATCATACATGTCATTGGGGGTGTGAGTTTCATGCTTTTGAGAAGTTTAATCAAATATTTTAATCAATACATGATAAATTTTATAATTTAATATAAGCATACACTGAAATGAAGTTGTAACAATGGATTATTGAAAGCATAAGGACAAAGTCTGAGAATAACTAAAGAGTTAACTAAATGTGGCTTAAAGCTTAGACATGTGAGGCTTTTACCTTATCTTAGAGGAGCCACCAAGACTAAAATGTTAAAATGAAGTAGATGTGTAATAAACATCCCTTCAAAAAGCGACAAACATGTATACAAAGTTTTTGATGGCTGTGGTTGATTGGTTAAGATGATAAAATTCTGCATATTAAGAGTCAAATGATATGATGTATTAGATAAGGTAATGGTAATAGAAAAGTATATAGGGAAATGAGTTGTTTTATTAATTGCTAACTCCATGGACTTAGACATCTGTGAATATCTAGGTGCAAATAAAGAATCGTTCTGCATTTTCATCTGGTCTCTGAAAATTATTTATTTGAATATAGAGGAAAGTTTTTTCTACAACAGGCACAGGATATAGTCATGTAGTCATGAGCAGTCCATTTATTGTGTGTGCATTTTGTTCTAGATAAAGCAAAGATACTTTCGTGTGAGAAAGCCAGATTGAGCTATTTCCTTTCTTCTTTATTATTTGGCAATAACTTTCTCGGTTGCTTCCTGATTACAAGTATGAATAGCCCTTTTGTACTCGTTGGTAGTCCTTTGTCTGCTTAGCCTATGAACTTTGATACCACTGACTTTTCTTTGCCCTTTAAAAAACTTCTCCACTCTCTCTGTTTATTTTTAACAGATCTGAACTTTACCTGTTACAGGGAAGAACACCAAGATGTAAGATACCTTAATTGTAAAATACATTGAAATATCAAATAAAAGTATGTAACAGTAGACATTAAACTACAAGAAGCACAAATTTAAAAGTAAACAAACTATGAGAAGCACAGTTTCTAATAATAGTTCTAAATATACACAGGGCAAAAGGTAAATATTGTGAACTTTGCCCCGGACACAGACAGGCAGACACATTAATGTCACCCACAAACACAGGTTTATTTTCCATTTTCTAATTTACAACTCAGCTCACCAACCCCCAATACCCCTCAGTCCAGGCTAATCCAATGCCTTCTCTTTCTTCCTCTGTTTCTTCTTCTTCTTTTTTTCTCTCTTTCTTTCTCTCTTTCTCTTTTCTTCTGACCGCCTCCTACCTCCTCCAGACGTTGCCACTCTTCCACCCGACTCTTGACATCGACTGGAGGGAGGCGGCCCCTTTAAATAAGCACCCGGATGTGCTCCAGGTGTGCTCCCGGCAATCTCCCGTCGACACGCCCCAGTGTGGCGGAAGTGCTGGCTGTCCCTCCAGAAGCACTCTGGGTGTCCCTACTTTCTCTTCCCCCCAGCACTTCCTGGTGTGGCGGAAGTGCTGAGGTCTAGGGTCTTCCCTAGTATTGGGGTCCCCCTTCGCAGCTCTTTACCCAAGGCCTCCAGGGCGGTCGCCCCCTCGAGGTCTGGAGGAGGCACCAGCCCTCCTCCGGTCTTCTCCGGCGTCCTGGCTGGGTACCACCTCCATCCAGCTGTGACACTGCCCCACCACCAGCGAAGACACGTCGGTTGGAGCGCCACGTCCCGAGAGGGCAATTCTTCCCCAAAGTGGGTCCTACTACGTATCCAGGGTCCAAGCCGGCACCCTGGAACATACCACTTCGGCACCCCCTCCAAGGTTTTCTTGCCCTTTTGGAGCGAGCCGCTCGCGCCTCCGCAACCCCCGCCAGTAGTGGGGCCGCCCCATCGCCAGTGAAGAATCCTTCAGCGAAGCGTCCCGTCCTGTGAGGGCAGGTTCCCGACGAAGTGGGCCCTTCTGCTCGCCCAAGGTCCGGTCCTGAAACAAACAGAAACAGGGGGGCAGAGCCGCTGCCTGGACACCATTCCCTGGCATCCTTCTGTGCCACGCACTGGCAGCGCCCCCCCCCCCCCACCCGCCCCCCGGCACTTGCCTGTTTGGCACCCCCTCTGTGGGTTCCGTGCCCCTCTGATAGGCTCCGACGGGTTCGCTCTCACCTTCGTCTCCTCCACCGACTCCGGGACTTTTCCCTGCCACCGCAGAGGACGACCTTTCTTATCGGGGGAATCGGCACTCTCCCCTTGATTCCCCCTTTTTTTCTGGGACACTATAACGGCTTGAGTCTGCCTATGGGAAAGGTACAGAACCTGTCTGGTTTGTGTCCCTATAGAGCGACGGGAGACTGTTGCAGGCTTAGGGCGTAGGGCGCTAGAACCCAGGGCACTCATCAGCCCGCGTCCTGCCAACCCTCTCGCTGTCTCTCCCCTCCCCTCGCACACAGAACTCACCGTCGCATGCAATGTTGGATAACCCCCTACTTGATACCGTTCATGCGGATCACGGCCGAGTTCGGTGGGTTCTCCTTTATGCTGTACGGGGTCGATTCTACTCACCGTCTCCGCGGTACCACTCCGTCTAAAGATTCCAGCGTTCTGACGTCACTGACGCACCTGCCGTCTCCTTCAGATTTTGCAGTTCAGCACGGATGGCACCTAGCACCTGCATCATTGACAAGCACAGAAAGTCAGTCGACGATTGATCTACCTGGTTGTCAGTCTTTGCCGTCTGCTTTCTGTGAGGCTTCTCCAGCCCAATCGGGTCTCTCCTTGGCACGAGATGGACATTCCTTGGTTCCGCCTCTATACAGTCATTGGCGGGCACACAAGACACACCGTCCAATCCCGTGCCTGTCACAGGGAGGAACTTCCGGTCCGCGGCCATCTTGGCTCCTCTCCTCCTGGTGCGACGCCATTCTGACTCTTCGCGTTGCAGCGTGTCTTCCATGGCGGCTCCTTTCGCCGCTGTCGCGTCCACAAAGCACCGTGGATCGGCGTGCGTTTGCCATCCGTGTGGACCCGGGCAGCCCCTGCCCGCTAAACACCAGACTCGATGAGCCCTCCCGGGCTGACCATCGGCAAGCAGGGACCTTACGTCCCGGATCCCTTCTGACCGAGGCACCCGCCCCGGCATGGATTTCATATACGCCACGCCGTCCCGGACGTCTTCATGGGCAGCACCCACACAGGAGACCGCTGCACCCCTGCAACGCCCGTTGATGTATTGCCGCACCAGGTAGAAATCCGACCGCATTCCGGTGGCGATCTGGGTAATTTCTTGTCTTCCTGGGGCCGTGAGCACTTCGCACCCTCGAAACCTGTGCAGGGTTGCCTGCTGCTCCGGGCCGTTCACAAAATTTTTATTTTGCGGTCCCCGTCTTGGCACAGACAGAGGGCCCCACGTTGGGTCCCATTGTGAACTTTGCCCCGGACACATGTAGTCATTTGTAAAGAGGGAGTAAAGGAGAGGGCTCAGTACATAGCCCTGTGGTACCCCAGTTTTCAATATTATGGATGAAGAGAAGTGTTTACCCATGCACACAGTTTGTGGTAAGTTAGTGAGAAAATCTAAAATGCAGTTGCACAGGTGTGAGTTGAGACCCAAGTTGTTTAGTTTAATAGACAGCTTGCTGGGGTGATGGTATTGAAGGCAGAGCTGTAGTCGATGAACAGCATCCACAAATAGCTGTCCCTCTGCTCCGGGTGTGACAGGGCAGTGTGAAGGACAAGTGAGACAGTGTGCTCAGTTTACCTGTTTACCCTTTAAGCAAACTGGTATTAGTCCAGGGAAGAGGGGATGTTACTGTTAATATGTCTGAGGACAAGTCACTTAAATCACTTCATAACAATAGGAGTCAGGGCCACCGGGCAATAATCACTCAGGGACCTCACCACTACTTGTTTATGAAAAGGGACAATTGTAGCAGTGGGGACAGTGGCCTCTTCTAAAGAGATATTAAACAGGCTGGTCAACACTGCTGTCAGCTGTTTCACACAATGCTTCAGGGGCTATCCAGGAACCCCATCAGGGTCAGCTGCCTTATTAGGATTAATGTGGCTTAGAGACCATCTCACCTCAGATGCATTCAGTGCCAGAGTGCATAATGGGGCCTCCTGCTGGGTTAGTTTGGTGATAGATTGGTTGCTATCATTGTATAACCATGCAAAGAAGTGATTGAGGTCATCAGGATGAAATGAGTTTCCAGTGTTGGTTGAGCAGGTTGTACTCTTGAAGTCTGTGATGGATCTAATGCCCTGCCACATGCAATGGGAGTCAGAACTGTTAAAATGCTCTCTATTTTTGCTTTGTAGCAGTGCTTTGCCTCCTTAATGTCTTTCCTCAGATTAGACATAACTGTTTTGTAGGCACTGGTCTCCCATATGAAAGCGATGTCATGTGCCCTCTATTGGTCTTGGACGTCCCTTTAAATCCAGGGTTTCCTATTGGGGAAAGTGTACAAATGTTCTTTAGATCTTCTATCAGTTCACCATGGTTTTCCTTATCTCTATGCCCATGGGGTAATTACAATTTAAACAAATTGTGTATGTCATCTTAATGTGGTGGGTTAGCAATGCTGGAGGTTTGCTCTAGATAACAGAGTGGGCTTCTTTTTTAAGATAACCTTTTGTCAGCTGGCCATCATTTTACAAACAGTCCACATCCTTCAAGGTAATCATGGCTGGTGTGTGGCATGAGGTGACAAGGCAATCGTCACATGTGGCACTTTAGTAAGAGTGGCGTAATCATGAAACCCTAGATTTTTAACATTACAAAATTGTAACATAAAAAAGTTAAGTATGAACCTTAAGAGCTGAATACATACCCATATGCTTATTTATATTAATGCCTTCCAAAATTGTGAGAAATATGTTAACTTTATAAGTTAATGGCACATGCACATTTCAAAGCTGCTTGTCAGTGCATGATATCGGTGTTCATGTGCTTGACTTTCATAAATCTGACTGTGTATGAATTGATTATGTTATTTTGTAAAGGTTTGTTCTTTTCTGGAATGTTGTTAGAAGGTCACAGGTACAATGTCTCTTCCCTTTCCACTGCGTTTGTTTAGTTAAAAAAGGCAGGCGCCTTTTACTTACAGGACAAAGTTTGGAAAGTGCTGTGTTGTTTAGATGAGCATGCAGAATGAGTGAATCTGCCAATTTCAATTTGTATTCGATTCCACTATTGCAAAAATCAATAAAAATATTTTTTGCATGGCATCAAACAGAAGTAGGGAATAATATATACATCGTCAGGGATGCCAGGGGCAACGACCCGGCCGGGATGCCTTGAGGGACCGGAAGAGGGTGTGCGCCCACCTTGGATCACGTGGGGGCCGCCACCCTGGTTGCTTTGGGGGCCACGGGTTGAGGGCATGGAAGCCCAACCCTGTAGGAGCCTGTGGTCACCGCCAGGGGGTGCCCCAATGCCTTGGGGACCCTGGACCTCAGGACTTCCGCCACACCAGGAAGTGCTGGGGGGAAGAGAAGCAGGGACACAGCCGGCACTTCCGCCACACAGGGGCGTGTCGGCGGGTGATTGCCAGGAAGCACCTGGAGCATATCCGGGTGAAGATAAAAGGGGCCACCTCCCTTCATTCGAGGCTGGAGTCGAGTGGAAGAAGGACTAAGCAGGAGAAGAGAGTGTGGAGGCGGCCCAAAGGAAGGCATAGTGTGTGGCCAGGACTTTGGGGGTTTGTGTGTACACTTTAATAACTTTAATAAACGTGTGGTGGTGGAAAACAACATGTCTGCCTGTCTGTGCCCGGGTAACGTTCACAACATGTTATTGTTGTAATGCCTGTGTTTTTAATCTAGTAAATTTCATTTTTTCGAATAATATATTTTATAAGTTATTATTTTATCCATTGTTACAAGGATGCATTGCATTGTGGGAGTATGGTATTGTCATGTCTTTATCTCAAAGTGCATTGTGTGTGGATTAAGTGTATCATTCCTAGCTTATTAAGTTGTTTTATAGGGGCAGCAAAAACTTACTTGCTTCAGATGACATTATTTTTTTACATGCTGGCTGTGAAGGTAATAACAGAATAATCATTATGCAAATGGAACATACAGTATTTACACTGGGCAACATTAAAAGGGCTAAATAATTAAAATCATGTGCAGGAATACTGGAGTTGGTTCTATGTCTCAAAAACACAAAAAAGACAAAACTGGGTCGCAAAAAAAAAGTTTAAGAACCACTGGTCTAAAGATTAAACAAGTAAACACAAACGTTGGCACCTCTGATTACCGTATGACATGACATGACTCCTTTTAACAGAAACAACTGTCCTTTACCTACATAATGGACAAATGCTTTAGCTAAACAAAAGGGTGGACAAGGCTTAAGGTAGCCAAAGAAAACTAGGAAGGATTTCTCGTGTAGCAGATCCTGTTTTTCTGAAATCCTATGATTTGCACGAATTTTACAAGCTTTGTCTTTAGAGTGGTGTGTGAGTTTAGCTGATCTCTGTCCACAAATGAGATTACCTTTAAAAAGCTTAGTGCTGCTGGGAAGGGAAATCACAGCTGCTCATGCGGTTCATGTGGCATTGTATGCAAAGTTTAACAGGTAAGCTGAGCAAAGGTGTAGATAAATCTGTGTATCTTTATCGCAGCTGATAACTGAGTGAACATACTGAGCAGCATATCAAGGGGTCAAAATCCAACTGTTTCCTAATATATTGGGGCAGGGAAATACATACAATTGTTACCTAACAGATAAATGCTTCACTTAATAAGGCTATGACATAAAATAACCATAAAAATAGCCTACACAAAGCCTCTTAATCCACCTTAGAGTTACAGGAGACCATAGCATCAGTCCATCAGGCCAGTTTGGATTTACACATTCTAATGTGAACATTTCTTGAGTTTCTGAGGAAAACCTCAGTACACAGAGAGAGCATACAGTGCTGCAAAAAAGTATTAGCCCCTTCCTGATATTGTCTGTTTTTGTAAATTTGTCACAGTGAAGACAAAATGTAATCTTTGATAAAGGGACTCAGAAAAAAAGAGTGTTTCTAAATTGCTAATGAGTATATTTATGTAATCATAAAGCTATCCATCACCTGTATTGTCCTTGTGAAAAGGCAACTGCTCCTTTGTTACTCACTGAAACAGCTGACCAAAGTTAGGGCTCGGCTGACTGAACATAGCCAGATCTGATTGTGGCCAGCCTTATCGTAAGAGCGAAACAGACACCACAAAGTTTTCTAAAAGACCACTCTGTTGTGATCAAAGGAAACTCCAGAAGAAATAA
This sequence comes from Polypterus bichir lapradei, assembly GCA_026402145.1. Lineage (NCBI taxonomy): Eukaryota > Metazoa > Chordata > Cladistia > Polypteriformes > Polypteridae > Polypterus > Polypterus bichir. The sequence goes on from JANRMT010054435.1 coordinate 116,166, forward strand.
GGGAAAAAAATTGTTGAAACTTACAGATCAGATAAGCAAAGAGTTACAAAGTTATTTCGAAGGCTCTGGCACACCACATTGAGAGCCATTAATCTTCAAATGAAGAACATTTGTAAGAGTGGTGAAACTTCCTAAAAACATTTGGCCGGCCAAAATTACCCCAAGGGCACAGAACTGTCTCATTCACAAAGTCCTAGGAGAACATTCAAGGAGCTACAAACCTCTCTAGCCTCGGCTAAGATCAGAATTCATAACTCCACAATAAGGGAGTGTGGCAGGGTACTGCTATTCAAGAGTAACACTGCATTTGCAAGAAAACACTAGCATGATCCCCAAGCTTCTTAGAATAACGTTCCACAGATAGAACAAAAAGTCAAACACAGAACAGTTTTGATGACATAGGTTGCATTGTGCCGGGTGTCAAGCTAATGAAGCATTTGACAATAAGAACATCACACCTACAATACAACATGGAGCGGTAGTGCAAACATGTTGGGACTGCTAGATCTGGAAGTCTTGACATTATTAAAGGAAAAATGAAATCTGCACTTTACCAGAATATTCTTAAGTAGAATGTCCAATCATCTATCCATGATCTAAAGATGATGACTAATTGGGATATGCAGCAAGACAACACCCAATACACAAAAGCAAGTCTAACACTGAATGGCTCAGAAGTCACAGAATTAAATTAGTGTAGTGACCTAGTCAAAGTCAAGACTTGAAATAAATAAAGACCCTGAAAAAGTAGTTCATGCCCTCAGTCCTACCAATATGTTTGAATTAAAGCAGTTCTACAAAGTTGAGGGGGCCAACATTTCTCAATAGCAATGTGAAAGACTGTTACCAAATTATAGAATGTGTTTAATTGCAATTACTGTTGGTAACCATTGTGGGGAACAGCCCGGACACAGACACCGCTGGTTTACACCCAAGTACACGTTTATTTACACTATTCATATTTACAAGTGACGCACACCACCCAATACCCCGTACCAATCACCCTCAGTCCAGGCCTTTTCTTCGATGCCTCTTTCTCTCCTGACCTCCTCCAATCCTTTCCTCCAGGCTTCATCCTCTTCCACCTGACTCTAGCTGTCGAATGGAGGGAGGCGGCCCCTTTTATATCCAACCGGACGTGCTCCAGGTGCCTCCCAGTGATCTTCTGCCGGCACTGTCCCTGGTCTTCTTCCCCCCAGTACTTCCAAGTGTGGCGAAAGTCCTGAGGGCCAGGACTCCTCAGGCATCCGGGCGCCCCCTGGCGGTGACCACGGGCCCTTATAGAGTTGAGCTTTCATGCTCTGTTCCCGTGGTCCCCATACCAACCAGGGCGGCTGCCCTCTCGTGGTCCGGAGGAGGCATAATCCTTCCTTTGGTCCTTCCGGGCGTCCCACTTCTGCCACACCATGATATAACTTTTTCACATAGGTATTAGTGGTATTGGATAACTTTGTTCCTTGAATGTTTCATGATTTAGAAACTTTACTGTGTGATCTCTCAAGTTCACATTCTCTAACATTACATTTTGTCTAATGGTCTGTGGCCTTTCCATTGTGTTGAACACAAATGCATAATCAGGGAATATTAGGAAAGGGGCAAAGATATTTTCACAGAACTGTACAAAACTGCACACAGATGGTAACCAGGCTGGGATTCAAAGCAGGATGCCAGAACCATGAGGTTGTAACATGAACCACTGTGCCACTCTTCCAGTCATTAGTTAAATCAAAGACATTGTGGCAGACGGCTGGGGATCCTGCCCAGCTGGGACATCTGGAAGGATTGGGAGAGGGGCAATACCTCTCCTGGACCACGAGAGGGCAGCCGCCCTGGTCTGCATTGGGGCCATGGGATCAGCGCTTAGAAGCTCTTCCCTGTTGGGGCCCGTGGCCACTGCCAGGGGGCACCCAGAGGATCAAGGAGCCATGGAATGCATCACTTCTGCCACAGCTGAAAGTGCTGCCGGAAGAGATTCCACGCACACCTATAGTGTTTCCGGGTGCTCATGTGGCACTTCTGCCACACCAGGAAGTGCCATCAGAAGATCATCAGGAAGCACCTGAAGTACATCCGGGTGAAGTATAAAAGAGGCTGCCTCACTCTATTCGGGGAGCCAGATTCAAGAGGCAGAGGACAGAGGAGTGGAGGGCGCAGAAGAGAAGGAAAAGAGATAGGAAAGAAAGGACTGAGAATATTGGTGGTGATTTGTGCACTGTGGACATTGTGTGCAGAACTGTAAAAATAAAACGTGTGTGTTTTGGGACATTTGGCATCCGTTTCTGTCTGTGTCCAGGGTTCAAGTTCCACAACATGTATAATTCCTCAACTTTGCATGTGTATGTCTTCTATGCATTTTCTGCGTACTATGAAAAAATATGAAAAAAATAAAAGCATCAAAAGAGCAGACAGGGTGCATTGTAAACGTTTTTAGAAAAATAACAGTTCAACGGCATTTGACTATCCGTTCAATCAATCATCAACTTCCAGTGCCACTGTGAGTGGCAGCCATTTCAGCAGCTCCGTGTATGACTTTATCTTTTTACCTTTTTTTTCTATTTTTCTCTATTTTTCTATTTCACTGATCACTTCTACCACTTTCTTTTATGTGGAATCGCTCCTTGGACACTTTTTACTATTTTTACTACTTGACATGGATTTTTACACTCCGAGACTCGTCTATTCAAGTACTCAACTTAAAGCACTGAGAAGAAATGCCCACGCCAGTGTGGTTCCCTATTTACCTGACAAGGTAAGAAGACGATATTGGGGTAGCCGAGCCGGCGCAAAGATAAAAGATAAGATAAAAGCCAAGCAGCTTGTGAGAAAATGGCATTATAAACTGTCGTGCCTTCTGTGATCCTTGGAAATGTGAACTCACTACCAAATAAGATCAACGAACTGGCTGTGCTGGTGAAAAATGTCAGAACCTACAGAGAATGCAGCTTGCTGTGTTTTAGTGAAACGTGGCTAACAACTACCATCCGAGATGCTAACGTGGAGCTACCCGGGTTTAGCACAGTTAGAGCGGACAGAGACGCAAATACCTGTGGTAAGAAGAAAGGAGGAGGACTCGCTCTCTATGTCAATACAAAGTGGTGCAACTCTGGACATATAAACGTTAAAATCTCCAATTGCTGCAGGGACATCGAACTGTTGGCCATAAGTCTGCGTCCCTATTACTTGCCAAGAGAGTTTGGACACGTGATTGCTGTTATTGTTTACATCCCCCCTCGAGTGAACGCGGAGATAGCGAGTGACATCATCCATTCCACAGTTGCTAAGTTACAAACGCAGCACCCTGAGGCGCTTGTGCTAATCGCTGGAGACTTTAACCATGTAACGCTGGATAAAACATTACCTGCCTTCTCGCAGTATGTGGATTGTAACACCCGGGGAACTAGGATTATTGACCTACTGTATGCAAACGTTAAAGACGCATATAGCGCCACCCTGCTGCCTGCGCTTGGGAAAGCAGATCATAACCTGGTTCTGCTTCAGCCTCACTGCAAACCAAGAGTGAGGGCGCTACCTACAACCACACGTTCATTCAGGAAGTGGTTCCCTGAGGCAGAGCAGGCTCTGAGAGACTGCTTTGGAACTACAGGCTGGGATATCCTGCTGGGGTCACATAGTGAGAACATTGAAGAGGCTGTTGACTGCACAACTGGTTACATCAACTTCTGTATGGACATTGTAGTTCCAGTAAGAATGGTACGCTGCTATGCTAACAACAAGCCATGGATTACAAGCGACATCAAGGACCTTTTGAACCAGAAGAAAAGGGCTTTTAAAGGCGGTGATCAGCATGAGCTCAAGCGCGTGCAGAAGGAACTACGAGTCCAGCTCAGGGAGGCGAAGGAGCAGTACAGGAGAAAGCTGGAGCAGAAATTGCAGAATAACAGCATGAAGGAAGTGTGGGATGGGATGAAGATCATCACTGGCTGCAGCTCGAAGCGGGGTACCACCATCGAGAGAGACGTGGAGAAAGCAAACCAAATGAACAACTTCTTTAACAGGTTTGACCACCCTAACCCACTCTCATCCTTCTGCTGATACCAGCATAGGTGAGACATTCCCATCCACAATTACAGCAGCACAGGTGAGCAGAGAGCAGCGGGTCTAGATGGTGTATTGCCACGACTGCTGAAGGCCCATGCATTGGAACTGGGGAGTCCTCTACAGCGCATCTTCAACCTGAGCCTGGAACAGGGGAGAGTCCCGAGGCTTTGGAAAACATCTTGTATCACCCCAGTCCCAAAGGTATTACGTCCTAGTGAGCTGTATAACTTCCGGCCTGTTGCTCTGACGTCACATGTGATGAAGAACATGGAGCAGCTGCTGCTTCACCACCTGAGGCCACAGATGCGCCACGCCCTCGACCCTCTGCAGTTCGCATACCAGGAGAAGGTGGGAGCGGAGGATGCCATCATCTATATGCTACACCGATCCCTCTCCCACCTGGACAGAGGCAGTGGTGCTGTAAGAATTATGTTTTTGGACTTCTCTAGTGCCTTCAACACCATCCAACCTCTGCTCCTTAGGGACAAGCTGACTGAGATGGGAGTAGACTCACACCTGGTGGCATGGATCGTGGACTATCTTACAGACAGACCTAAGTATGTGCGTCTTGGGAACTGCAGGTCTGACATTGTTTTAAGCAACACAGGAGCACCGCAGGGGACTGTACTTTCTCCGGTCCTGTTCAGCCTATATACATCAGACTTCCAATACGATTCGGAGTCCTGCCACGTGCAAATGTTCGCTGATGACACTGATATTGTGGGCTGCATCAGGAGTGGGCAGGAGGAAGAGTACAGGAAGCTAATCAAAGACTTTTTTAAATGGTGTGACTCAAACCACTTACACCTGAACACCAGCAAGACCAAGGAGCTGGTGGTGGATTTTAGGAGGCCCAGGCCCCTCATGGACCCCGTGATCATCAGAGGAGACTGTGTGCAGAGGGTACAGACCTATAAATACCTGTGAATACAGCTGGATGACAAATTGGACTGGACTGCCAATACTGATGCTCTGTGTAAGAAAGGTCAGAGCCGACTATACTTTCTTAGAAGGTTGGCGTCCTTCAACATCTGCAATAAGATGCTGCAGATGTTCTACCAGACGGTTGTGGCGAGTGCCCTCTTCTACACGGTGGTGTGTTGGTGAGGCAGCATAAAGAAGAAGGATGTCTCACACCTGGACAAACTTGTTAAGAAGGCAGGCTCTATTGTAGGAATAAAGCTGGACAGTTTAACATCTGTAGCAGAGCGACGGGCACTAAGCAAACTCCTGTCAATCATGAAGAATCCACTGCATCCACTTAACAGTGTCATCTCCAGGCAGAGGAGTAGCTTCAGTGACAGACTTTTGTCACTGTCTTGCTCCACTGACAGACTGAGGAGATCGTTCCTCCCCCACACTATGCGACTCTTCAATTCCACCCTGTGGAGTAAATGCTAACATTATTCAAAGTTATTGTCTGTTTTTACCTGCATTTTTATTACTCTTTAATTTAATTTTTTTTTTTTTTGTATCAGTATACTGCTGCTAGATTATATGAATTTCCCCTTGGGATTAATAAAGTATCTATCTATCTATCTATCTATCTATCTATCTATCTATCTATCTAT